>JAXGGA010017711.1:0-23632 GCA_038373865.1 Uloborus plumipes | reverse complement strand
TTACAGTCTTCATGTATGTTGTAAATACGCACAAATGTGATATTTTAAACAAATATGTTAAAGTATTATATAAAAATACTTAATATAAAATCGCAATCATTTAGTAACATCATTGGTGAACTTGTTTATTTGCTATATGCCTAAGTACGAGTATTTAGGTACCACAGTTTTCAAAGACAATATCCATTTGTTTTAAATCTTATTTGAGACATTAGTTATTCGTAAAACTTTCTTGCAGTCTGTTCAGGATAAAGTTTAGAAAAGAAAGTTTATTGATATCTTAAGGTCGTATGTCACATAATTATCCGTGAAAAAATAGATTTTTTAAAACTGGAACATTAATTGTTAGATGACTATCACGAGTCGTTAAAGAGTGTCAAATTCCTGTACTTAAAGCTATCAACTTCTTTTGAGGTAGGGTAGACCAGGGTAGGTTTACGTATGGGTCACGTTTACGCAGTGCCCTTTTCCGAAACGTCTTATAATTGGTGTGTCACCAGTCGTGACGGATTGATGCTGCTCCCTAGCAAGTACAGCTGACAAATCAGTCAAGCAATGATCCAGCATGGATAGCCACAGAAAGTAAGTGTTTTTTGCGAACTTATTTTTCATAAAATTGAACTATTTTAAAATGATTTGCTTAAAATGGATCACAGATGCCTTCTGTAATGTCACTTTGGAAAAGTAAAGTCAAGTAAGGTCGTATTTTGCTCACATATCTGCAAAATATGCCATAAACAGGACGTTAAATAACTTAATAAATATGGCAACGGCGAACTAATTTGAGCCTAAAATGTATGTAAACCATTCCAAGTAAACAGACAAAAATTGAAAAAAAATTGTTAAAAAAACTTGGGTATAAATGGGTTAAAAAGAGATATATTACCTTTACCACACCAAAGTAATAACGGCATAAATGTTAATATTTCTTGTAAAAGAACGATATTTTACAAGATTGTTTGGAACAAATCTGACTTACCCCCCTCTTGGCGACTTTTTCCTGTTGGCGCCAAAAAATCATCGCCAAGACTTCGATGTACGACAAAAAACATCGTACAACATTCTTAGCGATGCACTTTTGGCACCAACAGAAAAATTCATATTATTGACATAAAAAATGTAAAACACTATTATAGTGGAAAAGGAAATATCAAAAATCCTCAATTTCAACAAATGAAGAATACAAACGTTTTTCAGATAACAGTGATTTCTCACATGTATACGAAAGTCAGCACAGTAAAAAAACACACTCAATACTATACTGCAAAGTTATTGCAAATATACGCATCAAAATCAACAAAACAACCCAACAAAAACATCTATGATTCATAATAAAACAACGTACTACAACTGCATGAAATGCAGCAAATAAGCGCTGCAATAATACTACTGTATAGATACATTTGCAGAAAAATAACACTATTTGTTTTTTAAAGTAGCAAAGATTCCTTATTTCTATAGTAGCATAGTAAATAAAAACTAGCCAACAACAAAATCAATAACTTTTCAAACATATGTCGCACTAAAGGATTTTGTCAATGTAAAGTCAAAACAATTTGAAAAGTTCCTCAAATTTCGATATATGAATAGTAAAAACGTCTCCTAAGTACGTCGCAAACAACCATCAATTAATTTTCTATTATGTTTCAAAATTGCTTATAAAATTTTCCATAAAATGACGCTTCATATTTTTCAAAAGTACCAGAGGTGGCTTATTTTAGTTATTCAGTACATAAAATTAAAGCTTTTATAAATAAAAACGCTATAAAAGTATTATTAAACTACAGAAAAGTATTTTTCCATATGTTGCTAAGGAAACAAATAAGTAGCATAAAGTACGGGGTTTCGTTCATTTTGCAAGATTTAAGTAAAAATGAACCTCAATATTTCATCTTTCATGTTATCAATTTTTGAACAAAACAGCCAAATATGAACTCACCTTCGTATTGCTTAGGATGTGCCGATACAACAGATGACAACTGCTAATTACGACACATACTGACACAACACTAAATAGTTCATCTCCCTACTTCCAAAGCACAAAGATTTCACTTCCAACAACACATAACAGCGAAAATGCCGCTAATCGAGCACTCAAAAAATGGCGCACTTTCTAACAGTTGTTAACACCCCTCATTCACTTAACACTTGCAAACACTCATATTTTCTTAGGCTACAACACACAATAGCGAAAATACCACTAATCTAGCACTCAAAAAAATGGCGCGCTTTCTAACATTTGTTAACACCCACCATTCACTTAACACTTGCAAACACTCATATTTTCTTAGGCGCCAATACGGATAGACAACTACTGTAAATAGTTTTGAAATAAAAAAACAGTAATACGTTTTTTCTTTAGATACAAAGCGAAAATAATAAAAAGCAACACGCCTTCCAATAACACATCCCACAACACAAACAAGTTAAAATGACGTAGTTGAAGGGTTGCCAGTACCATAGCTCATTCCAAATCATCCAATAACGTCATCATTGTACCATACACAAAAATGTATCGCCGTATGATTGGCGATTTTTTTCAAATATCGCCAAGGGGGGGTAAGTTAGAGGAGTACCGATTGTTTTAAAACAAAGTATAATAAACTAAAGTAAAGAGTATCTGCGGATATTGAGAAAAGACACTATTTTTTTAAAATAAGTATTAATAAAAATAGTAAGTAACGTTTTTTGATTACTTAATCATATTTATTTTACCTACGCTACTTGCTTGTATAATATTAGATTTTTTCTGCATTAAAAAGTGAAGGCTATGTGAGATTTCTGCAATATATTTTGAAGCTAGGGAAGGGGGTTTCTTTCAAGTTGGTATATTTGTTATGTTCAAATGTAAACATTATTAAAGAAAAAACTTTTAAGTAGATGTGTTTTACATATTATTCGTTTATATTTATGATTTAGGTATTATTAACTTGCAGTAAAAAAAATGTTAAATTGCTCACATTTGCGGATTATTGCATACACGTGTTTTGGACTGTCAAGAAACCATTTTCTCAGAGCAGAAAACTGAGCATTTAAGCGCAAAGATAACCAATGAAAGAATTTTTACTTTTTTAGCACGGCTTTACGTCCAAAAACTCGGTTTTTGCTCTGAAAAGGGGGCTCCTTGAAGTCATGGAACAAATTGTATTACAACATGTATTAATATGCAAATTTGTGCAATTTAACATCGTTTCTTTTTTCTTTTCTGCCAGTGACAAATGTGTTTGTTTTGATCTTATTAACAAACAGGTCTGGATTTCGAGACAAAAATGTGAAAATAATTTGAGTTACATTATTTTTCGTCACATGGAATTACAGATAACCTCCAAAAAGTGTTATAAATTGCAAAAAATAAATAAATAAATAAATAAATAAATTGCTATAAATGGTACGTAATAATTAATTCAGAGTTTGCATAGATTTAAAACTTTGAAATCATTTGAAGAATACAAAAACCGTTAAAACTTGATTTAAAATCTAATATATAGAAATAATTAGAATGTTGCAATTGAATAGTTTGATGAAACATTATTATAAATCTAATAGTTTTGACTACAATAATATCAGATATCATACGAAGTTTCGGCATAATATAGCAAATAAAATTTAATATTTTAAAAATCTTGGTTTTCAACTGTTAGTTGTTGTTTGTCATTTTAAAGCAATACTGTAGAAAGAAAGTAATACATTTTTTTGCTGTAATTATAGAAAGATCTAAGTCATTACATATATTATTCAATCTGAAATTATATCTTATTTAAAATTAATTACAAGTGACTAATATTTACACGTCCACGTAAGTAACGAACAGAATTTTTTACTAAATTTGTATTCACTTTAGTAAAGTACTCGTATGTGTTGAACTGAATTTAACGATGCAAGTGTTTTTCAGGTAAGGGCAATGCGAGTTACGTTAAAAATTCTCGTGTTAAGGTTTATTTAAATATTTCTTTGTTATCGTCAACTAAAGTTTAGTGTAACGTAAATTTTACTTTTGCATTAGAAAAGTGCAGTTTTAATGAGTGTTAGTCACAATTTAGAAGCACTAATGAGTTTTAAAACAAGTAGATATTTCAAAGCCTCAAATGACCTCTTTATTTATGCTAGGTTAGTTTAAAGATCAGGTAACTTTATTTTTTTTTAAATCAAGACTTGCATTTGTTGAAAAAAACGAGAAATGTTTAAAACCATGCGTACTTACCTCTAAAAATACACGAATAAATTGTTTAAAACAAAAAGCTTTTGTAAGAGTTTATGGAACATTCTTTTCAGCTGGAGAAATATTTTACAAACTACAAGTTACGACATTTTGGTGAAAGAAAAGAATTTCACTTTCGTAAACTGGTGAACTATCTGAATGCTTTGTCGATTTTGTGGCTCGAAACTCATTCATTTTTGCCATTTATGAAAAAAACCTCTAAAGCGTTGAAACCATTATTTGCTTCTCCTGAAGAGTTACGTACACGGGAGATTCTGTCTATTCGTCATTTTCCATACAGAATCTGTTCAGGCATGTTTCTTTGAAATGTTCGTATAATATTAATACTATTGCTCAGGAAATGAATCTATCACTTTGGTTCGAAAAAGGGCCAACTGAAATTTGTTTTTCTAAAAAATCATGACAGGGGGCAAGTCCCCTGTAAAGTGTAACTAGGCAGGGGACTGTGTGTTTTCACTTAGTTGCGTAATATTTGCAAAACCATTGGAACATAATTTGTTACGAAACTACCCATACATATAGACACAAATCATGGACCTAATAAATGTCTCATAACTAAACTAGTTACCATTAGTAAAATCACTTACCCCTGGACTGTTTGTGCAACGACCAAGATGCCTCCTTTCATCACAAATGTGGCTCTGAAACTAAACAAAGTGGCGTTTCAACACCATTCTCGGCAGTTTGGACAAATTCTAACTGATTACGTTAAACATCACGCCAAAAAACATCTGCAAGAATAACAGATATTTCCTAATGCAGCTTTGAATTTGTGACAGGGAACTGTTTGAAAAAACTCTGGACAGAACTTACATGACAATATTCAGTTTTAGAAATGCTTAATTAGAACTTATTTCATAGAAAAATTAGTTGCATTATTATATTTTTAGATAGTAATTGCCAAATTTATGTACTGTTAATAGGTTTTTTGAAATATTACCTTTAAGTGTTAGACATCGGTTGGGACATCGTTAGGACTGCGTTTTCAGTACTTAGATAATTTCTAAAAAAATAAAAGAAAATTAAATTGTTACCGCTCCAAATACAATTGGGATGCAAAGTATTAATGTTTTACTAGAATAAAGAGAGATAATTACTTTACTAAACTTTATTATTTTAGAAATACTCGGTTCGGACAGCCAATTACGAGTTTACAGAGAAACGCCCGTATACAAAAAAGACTCCTTTGAAGATCGAAGTTTTCTCCCGATTTTACTCGATTGCTGTAAAGACAGTTAAAAACGCTTTTGCTCAAAAGTCATTAAGATGTTTAGTTAAAAGATAAAATCTGTACGACGAAACCGTTTAGTGTTAGATTAGGTTTTTTAGAAAAGTTAAATCTGGTTTGTCTATAATAGTCTAAGATCCCACCGCAGTTTATCTACACTCATAGCATACACTCATCACGTTTATATCAAACTAAAGCACATTTTTTTCTGAACGTGATGCACTAAGTCTTCGTATGTAAAAATGCCCGAAACCTATAGGCAGCCTGGCCTAAACGGGACATATGAATGTAGTATTTCTACACTCATTGCGTACACTCATCACGTATATATCAAATTAAAGCTGAGTTGTTCCTGAACGTGATGCACTAAGGCTGCCTATGTAAAAGTGGCCGCAACCTCTAGGCAGCCTGGCCTAAACAGGTCACATGAATGTAGTATTTCTACACTCATCGCGTACACTCATCACGTATATATCAAATTAAAGCTGATTTTTTTCTGAAAGTGATCTTCTAAGGCTGCCTCTATGAAAGGGGCCGCAACCTTTAGGCAGCCTGCATAATAGGTCACATAAATCTCAAATTTTTTCACTCATCACATGTATATCAAATTAAAGCAGCTTTTTTTCTGAAAGTGATGCACTAATCTTCCACTGGAAAAGTGGCCGCAACCTATAGACAGCCTGGTCTAAACAGGCCACATGAATGTAATATTTCTACATTCATCGCGTACACTCATCACGTATAGATCAAATTAAAGCTGATTTTTTACTGAACGTAATGCATTAAGGCTGCCTATGTAAAAGTGGCCACAACCTCTAAGCAGCCTGGCCTAAACAGGTCACATGAATGTAGTCTTTCTACACTCATTGCGTACACTCATCACGTATATATTAAATTAAAGCTGATTGTTTCCTGAACGTGATGCACTAAAACTGCCTATGGAAAAGAGGCCGCAACCTCTAGACAGCCTTTCCTAAACAGGTCACATGAATGTAGTATTACTACACTCATCGCGTACACTCATCACGTATATATTAAGTGAAAGCTGATTTTTTTCTGAAAGTCATGCACTAAGGCTGCCTATGTAAAAGTGACCGCAACATCTTGCCAGCCTGGCCTAAATAAGTCACATGAATGTAGTATTTCTACACTCATCGCGTACACTCATCACATATATATCAAATTAAAGCTGATTTTTTTCTGAAAGTGATGCACTTAGGCTGCCTATATAAAAGTGGCCGCAACCTGTAGGCAGCCGGGTCTAAATAAGTTACATAAACGAAGAATTTGACATTTATGTGACCTGCTAGGCAGGCTGCCTACATATTGCGGCCATTTTTACATAGGCAGCCTTAGTGCATCACTTTCAGAAAAAAATCAGCTTTAATTTGACATATACGTGATGAGTGTACGCGATGAGTGTAGAAATACTACATTTATGTGACCTGTTTAGGCTAGGCTGCGTAGAGGTTGCGGACACTTTTACATAGGCAGCCTTAGTGCATCACGTTCAGGGAAAAATCAGCTTTAATTTGACATATACGTTATGAGTGTACGCGATGAGTGTAAAAATACTTCATTGATGTGACCTGTTATGCCAGGCTGCCTACAGGTTGCGGCCACTTTTACATAGGCAGCCTTAGTGCATCACTTTCAGAAAAAAATCCGCTTTAATTTGATATATACGTGATGAGTGTACGCGATGAGTGTAGAAATACTACATTCATGTGACCTGTTTAGGCCAGGCTGTCTAGAGGTTGCGGCCACTTTTACATAGGCAGCCTTAGTGCATCACGTTCAGGAAAAACTCAGCTTTAATTTGATATATACGTGATGAGTGTACGCAATGAGTGTAGAAATACTACAATCATATGTCCCGTTTAGGCCAGGCTGCCTATAGGTTTCGGGCACTTTTACATACGAAGACTTAGTGCATCACGTTCAGAAAAAAATGTGCTTTAATTTGATATATACGTGATGAGTGTACGCTATGAGTGTAGATAAACTGCGGTGGGATCTTAGACTATAATTGGCCCTTGTGTGTTTTTTTAAACTCCCATCTCTAGCAATGTTTCAGTTTTACACAAAGATATTACAGAATATTTTTTGATTTTGTTCTTTTTCATTAAAAAAACATTTAAATGTATCAATTAACTTGTGGCTTAAGAATTTTCGTTATAAAATTTATAATCGCAAATGTTATCGTAAAAGTTACTTTTAAAATATTTGCTTAAATTTTTCGTTGAAAAAAATGTCATGTAAAAATAAAAATAATTAATATCTGAATTTAGTATTTTTACAATAGAAAGTTCATTAAAAAAAGTCTTTTAATTTTGAATTCAAGTTTAAATTTTTTATTTATTTTATTTATGTTAAAATGCTACACTCCACTGTTAATTATTTTAATACTGTCGTCCCCGCTTAATCGGGTAACGGATAAACGAACACCCCGCTTATACGAATAAAATATCTCGGAACCGATGCCATAGACGTAATGTTAAAGATCCCCGCTTAATCAAATGCCCCGTTTAATCGAATAATATATTTTGGAACCGACAGTATTCGTTTAAGCGGGGCCGACAGTATTAGGCATTTTCAATTTTCAAATAAGATTCGTCAACTTAAAATGCAGTTTGTTATAGTGAGTTTATCAAATTCTAAAAAAAAACAGCATAAAAGACTGTTTATTAAAATAATAAAACAAGTGAACTTTTCAAAATCAACTTATTTTAACATTGCTCCATTATAGTTTCGCTCATTTGAAATGATTAAATTTTTTGATTGAATTAATAAAGTAAATATACTTAGAGAAATTTAAAATGATTTTTCATCACGAACTTGCATGATGTTTTATTTCTTTTCACTTAAAAATGGTCCAGACAACTTGTTACAAATTAATAATGCAAATGTATGGATAGTAAAACGAATGCAACATGAATAGAATTATGAACTTGTACTTAATGCTTTTTAGTATACGACAGCTGCGAGAAGTTTTATTACAGTGGCGCGAGATATTTCAAAAACCAATTTTATTTTGAGATAAAAAAGAAAAGAAACAAAATGGTGAAATTGACAAAGTGCTCTTGAAACTTTTAACACCTTTCAACAAAATGAGATTTCTGTCAACAGTTCTCATGTACGGAAAAAAATCTGAACTTTTTCTTCCACGAAAATAAAAACGAAGACGACAAAATTAAGGATTAAATGCAGTACGCTACGTTTTAATTAAGGAACATGGAAGACAGTGAAAAAAGAAAAGACTTTGAGTTTTTGCGGGTGAACTGGAAGAAAAAGGATAAGTCAAATATAACTCGAAATGTAGTGCTTTTGTGGTATGGAGTCATGAATAATTGTTACGTGGTACATTACAGGAAAAATTGTAAAAACAGAACTTTGGTGCTATTCAAACTAATATTTCTCTAGTGTACATCATAATAGTTTTGTTAGTCATTGAATTATTTAACTACTTCCCTTACGAATTTTTTTTGGAAAAAATTGCAAAAAAAAAAGAAAAAAAAAAAAAAAAAAAAAAAAACACTTTTTTTTTAAAATTTAATTTTGAAATACAAGAAAATGAAGCAATACAAATAAAATATGTAGGTTTCAAGTTGAATTTTTAATTATTTATAGGCGTAAAATCAATTAGTTTCACCCAAGTTTTCTCGGGATACTAATTACCTGCAACTCATACGAGCCAGAGATAACTCGGGATAATCAGACCAAGCGGTTAAGAAAACTTTTTTCTGCTATCGTTCTGCAGAATGAGCCAAGGCGGAAATTCTAATTTTTGTGCATTCTGCTCAAATGAATAAATGAACACATTTAAGGTGGGGCTATTAAAGAAGTGAAAAGAGTGCAAAATAACATGCATGGGCATAACAAGGAGGAGTACATTAGTAACAAAGCATAACATTACATTAACCATTTAATGCTGTCTGACGTGGACGAAAGTTACCGGCAAATTTGCATATGCCAGTACCTAACACGGGCGCTTTTGGGAATCACGCTATTTTATTTCTGATGCTCGTCCGTGTTCCATTCTAGTAAAAATAGACACTTCCTCTTTGCTGCTCCACTTTCGCTTTCTTCATCTGCAATTTGTCCTTCTTCAAATATTCAATACTTTAAATATTCTTTCAATTCTTTACATTGCATTCAAATCAATTTAGGCAAAAGATGTAACGCTACGTGTTCTTTAAAACTTTTATCCTCTCAATTGCTACCAAAATTTTTCCTAGTTCAAGAACCATATTTAAAACATGATCAAATACCAGAACAACCTTTAAATTGGAAAATTTTTTATTCTTTAAGTAAAAAAGCTGCCATTATAAGTACTGACTCAAATATTATAGTTTCTCAATTAGATCAAAAGGAAAACCATGTGGCAATCTCAGCCGAATTCAAGGAAGATTCAATAATTCTCATTTCAGTTTATATAACACCAACAGAAGATGTACGAATTCCTCTACGTAATCTCGAGAATCTTTTAAGAAATATTCCAAATAAAAATGTCATAATTATGGGTGATTTCAATAGCAAAAGTAACTCCTGGGGATATGCTGGTGAAAATCCAAGAGGAAGAAGAGTAATAAATTTCTATCAAGCAAATGATATGCAATTACTTAATAGTTCTTATGACCCACCATCTTTTGAGCATGAAAATGGAAATGGATGGCCTGACTTAACATTAATTAAAGGGAGTTTAATTCAGAATGATAATTACCAGTGGAATGTTGTAGAAGATATAGATTCCTTAAGTGACCATAAATTTATCTCTTTTAAATTTCAAAAAGAGCTCTCGACTTTTGCAATTAAACGCTATAAAATTACATCTAAAGGAATTAAAAAATTTGATAAAGAAATTTCAAAAAAGTTAACACCATACATAAATGCTTGCCATAATATTTTTACGTCATTCAAACTTAATAATTTCTCAAGTAAGTTAATTACTACTATTCAGAACTGTTGCAACAATTCGTTTAAAATTAAAGATTTTTCTAATAAAATTGAAGTAAAATGGTGGAGTACCGAATTGCAAAAAGAAAAAACAAATCTTAATAGATTGAAAAGAAAATTAAAAAGACAATCAACTCCTGAAGAAAATATTAGAGTCAAAATTGAATATAAGAAAGTCAGAGCCCAATATTTTAGGAACATTAAAAAACACAAGACAGAAAGCTGGCGTAATTTTTGCAAACAAGCATCTGACCCATTTGGTAAAGCTTATAAATTTTGTTTTGAAAAAATTAGGCGTCCAACAACTTTCCCAATTTTTAATGATGGAGCTACTCTAAAAGAAAATTTGGAATTCATTTTAAATGAACTTTATCCAATCCCACAAAGAAATCCATTTTCTAATAGACAGTTCACTACAACTTCGACTGCGTCTTTTAACGATTTTTCAAATGCTGAACCAGAAATTTCAGTTGAAGAAATTAAAAATACTTTGAATTCATGTAACTGTAAAAAAGCCCCAGGAATTGATTCAATAGATTACGCAATAGTTAAACTGATCTTTAAAACACTTCCACAACTACTCCATTGCTTCTACAACAAATGCCTCAAGCTTTCTTATTTTCCAGATGTTTTTAAAATAGGTAAATTGATTTTATTTCTCAAAAAAGGGAAAGATATCAAAGATATTTTTTCATATCGACCTATAACACTGTTACCAACCTTAGGAAAACTTTTAGAAAAAATAATTGTAAAAAGAGTTCAATTTCATTACCAACATTTTTCTCCAAAAAATCAATTTGGTTTCAAAAAAGGATATTCAACAGAAGATGCTTTGCAAAATATTTGGGAAAATCTCCTTGATTATAATATTACTGGTCATAAATTAATCATTTCGTTGGACATTCAAAGAGCTTTTGATAGCATTCCGCATCCTCAACTTCACAACAAAATTTCTCAATTGCATTGTCCCAGAATTTTAAAAAATTTTCTTCATAGTCTGCTTGAAAACAGAAAATTAGTTATGGATTCTAATAATGAAGTTGTAACTCATAATCAATTAATAGGTGTTCCACAAGGATCTTGCAGCGGCCCGTTTTTGTGGTCATTAATAGCAGAAGATATTCTCCATACATCAATGCCAAGAGGAGTTTTCATTCAAGCATTCGCTGATGACTTTGTGATTGGCGTAGTTAAAGGGACAATAAAGAACATGGCAGAAGAGGCAAATTCAGCTCTTATACAGTTCAAAAATTGGGCAGATTATTATAACTTGAAAGTCTCAACAGATAAATCCAGTCTATTACTTTTTAGAAGAAAAACTAAGAATCAAAATATTAAATTTGGAACTGAAAAAATTAAAAGAGTTAGAACTTTAAAATATCTTGGAATCATTCTGGATGAAAACCTTTCATTCTTACCACATATACAGCATTTGAAAGTCAAATCAACCAATTATTTACAACATTTAAGACGCCTAGCAGGAAAATATTGGGGTTACAATATTAGTTTCAGAACACGCTTGTACAACTCAGTTTTTCTCAGAATAATTGCTTATGCAGCTCCGATTTGGGCAAGAAATCCAACTACAAGATTAAATTTAAATCTTTTGAAATTGCAACGTCCTCTATTATTAAATTTAACAGGAGCTTACGCAACAACAGCAAATAGTTCTTTACAAATAATCACAGGTATACCTCCTTTAGATATTCAAATTTCCTACGAAGCAAAAATAGGAACATTACTTAGACTTAACAAGGACGTTGTAACCAATTTTGGAATTCTTCGATCGTCTACGTTTGAAAAGAAAGTCAAAACAATTTTATTTCATCCAAGTGTTTCCTTAGCCTCTTCATTAAAAATAAACTCATCAAATTTGGACAATTCAAAAAATAATGTTTCTAAATCCCGTTACTTCACAGATGGTTCGAAAACAAAACAAGCTACAGCGGCTGCTTTCCTTATTTTAAATAGCACAACTCCTACTAACGAAACCACCTATCTTCTAAATGTCTCCAACTCAATTTTTCAAGCTGAAGCGTTTGCTTTAAGAGAAGCAATAAATCATGCAGTATCACATAATAATTTACCATCAATTATGTACAGTGATAGCCAATCAGTCATCAAATCAATAAGTAATCTAAACCCAACAAGCTCATTAATAGCTGAAATCCAACAGCAACTTATTAATCACCATTCTATAAAAATTTCTTGGATTAAAGGTCATTCAAACTCTGATGGAAACAATAGATGTTGTAATGTTATTTTCATTTTTAGTAGTGGCAACACAAAAATATTTGTTGTTAGTTTTTCAGTTCGAAAGTTTGAGTAAGCCGCTAGTTTGTTTGCTTATTTTATTGTGATAATAAATACGTCTTTTATTTACAACATTGCCTTATGAAACTATTTTATAATTAATATTCAACATTTGTGGCGTCCGTAGACACGACATTGAAATATGGCGTTATTCGAAGCCGTTGAAGGTTTTAGGAAGGCAGATTTGTTGTCCGTAGCCGAAGAATTAGGCTTAGCAGTACCAGCTAGAACTAATGTGGCTCAAATAAAAGGCTTAATTCTTGAAAGTGAAGAATATAGAAGTGATCCTATTTTTGTGAAAGAAATGTTAAAAGCAGCTATTGAAGACAGACAAATGGCTGCGAAAAATGCCGAAAACGAAAGGCAAGCGAAAATTGCCGAAGAAGAAAGGCTAGCGAAAATTGCCGAAGACGAAAGGCTGGCGAAAATTGCCGAAGAAGAAAGACAAAGTGCCGAAAACGAGAGGCAGTTTCAGTTAGAAAAAATGCGATTGGAACAGGAACACGAATTAGAAATGACAAAATTGCAATTTCAAGGCCAAGATTTAATCGCGCCAAATGCTTTAGGCGCAGAATCGTTCACGCCAAAAAGGAAATTCACTTTACCGAAACTGGAGTTCAGACAATTTGGCGATGATTTAAAAGATTGGCTGCCTTTTTGGAGTCAGTTCCAGCACATTGACAAGGATGATGATATTGCACTAGAAGATAAGTTTCAATATCTTATTCAAGCTACTGTAAGTGGATCAAGAGCACGAGAATTAATAGAAAGTTTTCCGCCAACTGGAGATAATTACAGTAAAGCTGTGGAAGGTCTAAAATCCCGTTTCGGGAGGGAAGATCTTTTAGTAGAAGTATATGTAAGAGAGCTGTTAAAGCTTATAATTAATGTACAGATGAAAGGAACATTTTCGCTTACTTCACTATATGATAAACTAGAGACATACATTAGAGCGTTGGACACTTTGGGAGTCACCACTGACAAGTGTGCTTCTATTTTATATCCTATGGTGGAATCTTGTTTTCCAGAGGAATTCTTGAAAGCGTATAATAGGAGCACTACATATAACACAAAGTTAGATGCAAAAGAGCGTCTTGATAATGTAATGGCTTTTCTAAAAGCTGAAGTAGAAGGCGAAGCAAGAATAAATCTAGCTATGGATGGTTTCGGTTTACTCAAGACAGATGATACCAAGATGATGCGGAAGAAAAAGACGCCCCCGAGGCAAATAAAAATAATACGCCATCGACGGCCGCTGCTTTGCTGACAACTACTTCAGTAAAAGATGCTAAAAAGACTTGTGTTTTTTGTGATGGAAAACATGCAAGTTCAAACTGTTTTTCAGCTCAAGATATGACTTTGACAGAGAGACAAAATATTCTTAAGGAGAAAAGGTGTTGTTTTAATTGTTTGGTTCCCGGACATGTGGCTAAAAGATGTAAAAGTTTTCTGAAATGCCTTTTATGTGGTAAAAAACACGTACCGATTATGTGTGAAATGCTAGGAAAACAAAGCTCGCCAGCCACGAGCGAAAAATTGAAGCCATCAGAAAAGGACATTAACATGACAAATTTCAACCAAACGCCGAAAGTATTTCTGCAAACTCTCATCGCCAAATTGGTTGCCAACAACAAAGAAATGGAGGTAAGGCTTTTGATCGACACAGCTTCTCAAAGATCGTACATTCTTGATGATGTTGCTAAAAGAATGTACCCACCTCTAGAAGAAATAAATGTTGCTCATTCGCTCTTTGGCGGTGTAACTACAAGTGTAAAAAAACACAAGAAGTATGAAATTAAATTAGCGCGATCGACAGGCAATTTTTCATGCAAATTTGAAGTGTTAGGTCAAGACGTCATTTGTGATAAGATATCACCTGTTAATAATGGCCCATGGATTAAGGAATTAAAAGAGATGAAAATTCATTTGACAGATGTAAAAAATTCCTATGAACCGGTGCACATCCTGATTGGCGCCGATACTATTGGTCAATTGTTAACTGGTCGCCAAAAGATTTTGTCTAATGGCATGATAGCCACAGAAACTTTTCTCGGATGGACGTTAATGGGAAAAATTCCACAGCCTAACAATGTTCAAGAAAATTTGGCACTGCCTGTGATTTCACTTTTTGTTAGAGAAGCAGAGATCGCTGATCTCTGGAGATTAGATTTGATTGGAATAACAGATCCCTTAGAAAAGAAATTGAAATTAGAAAAGGATCTTGAAGCAAAGGAGCATTTCCTAGAGACTGTAAAAATTAATGAAGAAGGTCGATATGAAGTTCATCTCCCTTGGAATGAGAGTGAATTGTTTTTACCTGACAATTTAAGTTTGGCGAAAAGAAGATTAGAAAAAACCACATTTTACTTGAAATCAAAGAATATGTATAATGAGTATGAAAAAATTATTTTGAGTTGGCTCGAAGAAGGTATAATTGAAGAAGTTCTTGAGCCTGAGTTCTCCGAAAAAGGACATTACTTGCCGCATCGGCCTGTTATAAAAGTGAACAGCAATACGACTCCGATCCGTCCGGTTTTTGATGCATCAGCAAGAATGCCTAGTCATCCATCGCTCAATCAATGCTTACAATGTGGCCCGAATCTCCTGGAGTTGATTCCTGCTATACTATTGAGATTCCGAGAAAGAAAGATTGGCATATCTTCTGACATAAAGAAAGCATTTCTTCAAATTAGTGTTAATGAGAAAGATCAAGACTTCTTAAGATTTCTTTGGTGGAAGAATGTAGACGATAAAACATATAGAATATTTAAACACACCAAAGTCGTGTTTGGCCTAAAGTGTAGCCCTTTTCTTCTTTGCTCTGTCATCAATTTTCACATAGAAAATGATGAGAATTCAGATGAAAATTTCAAAAATAAGCTCCTACAGAGTTTTTACGTTGATAATTCTTTGACTAGTGTCGATACAGTTCAGGAAATGGAAGAATTTAAACGAAAATCGACAGAACTAATGCATAGAGGAAGTTTTGAACTTAGAAGCTGGGAATATACAAATGATGATGACAGTTTATCAAATGAGTCTACTATTTTAGGTTTGATTTGGAATCGAAATTTGGACACAGTTAAGGTCAATATGAGCTGGGTAGAAGAAATATGCGTAGAGAAGATTACAAAACGAATCATTCTATCAGTGGCTCACCGAGTATTTGATCCCATAGGATATACTGCTCCTGTAATGCTTTGTCCCAAGTTGATGCTACAAAAGGCATGGCGAATGGGAATAAGTTGGGACGAAGAAATTCTGGAGGATCTAAGATCAGAATTTTTGCTGTGGTTCAAAGATTTGAAAGTATTAGAAGAAATCCAAATACCTAGATGGATTCAAATTAATGATGAAAATTTAAAGAACTGTTCCCTACACACGTTTTGCGACGCTAGCAAAGACGCCTATGCTGCTGTTGTATTCCTGAGAATCGAAGAGGAAGATGAAGTCAAGCTCAGCCTTCTGAGTGCCAAATCCCGCATTACTCCACTAAAAGGCGGAACCATACCAAGACTCGAACTGACTGCCGCTCTGGTGGGAGCTAGACTTGCAAATTCAACTCTCCAATCTCTTGGATGGAAGGATATGGAACAACATTATTGGAGTGATTCGACGACAGTGCTTGCTTGGATTACTCAAGATGAAAACTGGTCAGTGTACGTCAGAAACCGTACAGGAGAAATTAGAAAATTGACTGATTCATCGTCATGGCACTTCGTAGATGGACGTAAAAATCCAGCGGATCTCCCTTCAAGAGGATGTTCGTCCAAAATTCTTCAAGCGTTAAAATGGTGGGAGGGTCCTTCTTGGCTAAAGGAAGCAAACCAAAGTTGGACACCTGTCACTTCAATGGACTTTACCGAAAGTAAGGAAGATATTTTGAAAGAAAAATCCAGATCGACATGTTTAGTGACAAAACCAGTGAATACGCCTAGAACTTGGTGGTGTTATAGGTATTTTTCTAAATATGAAAATATGGTTCGAATGGTTGGATGGATTAAAAGATTTATTCATAACTGTCGCACATCGAAAGAAAACAGAAACAAAGGCGAGCTTACAAAGGAAGAATTCGGAGAAGCAGAAAAAAATATCTTAAAAATTGTTCAGGAGGAAACCTTTGAGGGCGAAGACGACAAAAGATTGAAATCTCTCTCTGTCTTTAAAGACGAAGATGGCCTTTTAAAGGTGAAAACGCAAATTGTGTATAGAAAAGACAGTGATAAATTCAGAAAGCCAGTTCTTCTTCCGTCAGATCATGAAGTTGTCACAAGACTTATACGTTTCTACCATGAAAAGAATTCACATTGTGGCCTTCACATCCTGCTGAATATATTAAGAGAAACCTATTGGGTTTTGTCCGGAAGAAAATCTTTACGAAGAGTTATTTTTAGTTGTGTTATCTGCAGAAGATATAGTTCAAAGAAAGTAGAATGTGTACCCTCTCCCCTACCAGAAAATCGAGTGCGTGATGCAGCAGTGTTTCAAGTCACTGGGATAGATGCAGCAGGACCAATGTTTCTGAAAGGAAACCAAAAAGTATGGGTGCTGTTGTTCACATGCGCTGTATATAGAGCAGTGCATTTGGAACTTGTTTCTAGCATTTCCACTGAAGCTTTTCTAATGGCTTTACGAAGATTCATAGCTAGACGTGGAAGATGCTCCACGATTTATTGCGATAATGGCACCAACTTCGTTGGTGCTGCCAACCTACTTCGCTCCTTGGATTGGAATAAAGTTATCAAGTACGGAGTAGTCAATGGTTTTGAATGGAAATTCAACCCACCAACTGCCGCATGGTGGGGCGGTTGGTGGGAGCGCCTGATAAGAATGATGAAAGATCTTTTGAAGCGAGTTTTAGGTAAAGCCTATTTATCTCAAGAAGAGCTGACAACAGTTTTGTGTGACTGTGAGGCTGTTATAAACTCCCGACCTCTTACTTACGTATCAGAGACGGATGAATGTTTTAATCCTATTAGTCCTTCCATGTTTATGCAGGACATCAGAGAGTGGTCTGTTCCAGACCTTGATGCAGCTGACCATAACAGTCTGAACAAAAGAATTAGGTACCGGCAAACTCTGCAAAAGGATCTGAGAAATCGATTCCGCTCAGAATACTTGGGTCAACTGATTCAAAGAAAGACGGATAAGAAAACTACACCAATCTCGATCGGAGACATAGTACTTGTGGGAAGTGATAATACCAAGAGAATTAATTGGCCTTTGGGGAAAGTTATTGAGCTTCTGCCTGGTAAAGATAAAGAATTAAGACTTGTTCGAGTAAAGACTGCCAATTCAGTGATGTTGCGACCTGTGCAACGAATTTACCCTTTAGAGGTTACCTCACCAATGGAGCTGCGACCTGAAATCCGTCCGAAGGGCTTGTCAAAAGAAAAATCTGTAAAATACTCTAAAATTTTAGGGACAGTGAGGAAATTTACTAGATCTGGCAGGGAAGTAAAATTACCTGATAGGTTTTAGTTTTCAAATGTTTAATTAACTCATTAATTTGAGTTTAGATGTTTAAAATTTATATGCTTTGATTTTCAGTTGTCAACTTCTTTTTTCGTTTGGTGAGGTATTTATTAACTAGATCAAATTGTGTATTTTGTATGATGTTTTTCCAGTTTCTTGTATGCTTTAATAGTATGTAAAAATGAAACCTAATGAAAACTAATGTAAAAATGTATCGTTTTGATTACATGCTCTAATCAAAAGGTGGGAGGATGTTGTAATGTTATTTTCATTTTTAGTAGTGGCAACACAAAAAAATATTTGTTGTTAGTTTTTCAGTTCGAAAGTTTGAGTAAGCCGCTAGTTTGTTTGCTTATTTTATTGTGATAATAAATACGTCTTTTATTTACAACATTGCCTTATGAAACTATTTTATAATTAATATTCAACAATAGAGCTGATTTTCTAGCAAATCAAACAGCAAATGGATTATTAGTACCAACAAAACAATATTCTTTACCATTTCCAAGAAGTTTTGCAAAGCATAAATTATTACAAGACTTACTGACTGATTGGCAAGAACGTTGGGATCAAGAACTTACAGGAAGAGAAATCTATAAAATTCGTTCCAAAGTTAAATTTACTCCTTTGAATTTAGACAGACATGAAGTATTTTTCTTTACTGGCCATGGTCCATTTCCTTCGTACCTAAAAAGATTCCACCTAAGAAATACTGATCTCTGCAGATGCAAAGCACCTGGAAATCCTCAACATTACATACAGCATTGTATTCATACTTCTTCATTCCATCTTCGTTCTACAGGCAATTGGACTCAAGACTTAAAAAACTATTATTCGTTTCCTGCAGCAAAAAAGAAAATTACTGCTCTTATTTCTTTTCTAATAGACCACGAGCATTTTCTTTTCGGATAATTTTTATTTTTATTTATTTTTTTTTCTTAACCTCAATACTATTAACTGCACCTTTTTCTTGTTCTTTCTGCTATTTATTTGTTAAATTATCTACATTTCTGTTTTTTTTTTCCTTTAATTATAATGTTTTATTATTTATATATATATTTTTTTTCTTTTTCATTTAGTTTTGGTATTTATATATTTTATTATTCATTCCTTTAAAAACTTTTTTCATTTATTTTATTTATTTATTTTTTCCATTACCATTATGTAAATATTTTACTTATATTTTTATTTTATTTTATTATTAACCAAAATTATTTTTCTTGTGTATATACCAAATTGAATGTTTACCCATGTGGGTTGTTTTGTACTTTTCACATACGTCATCCCGTAATTTGTTAAATTTAACATTGTTGAATATGTACAAAGGGATGGCGTATTTTTTTGAAAAAAAAAGTAAAAATAGACAGGATAGATTATTACTGAATGAACTTACCACAGATGGAAAAGCTATGCAGTATTATACTTGTATAAACCAAGTTTTCTTGTGTAAAGCAGTACTTTGGTGTGGTAAAGGTAATATATCTCCGTTTAACCCATTTATACCCAAGTTTTTTTTTTAACAATTTTTTTCATTTTTTATCTGCTTAAAATTCTTACTTGGAATGGTTTACATACATTTAAGGCAGGAATTCAAGTGAAACAGGCGATCGCATATTGCAATCGCAACTGGAAGTGAATTACATTAGAACGTTTCTTGATAAAAACATCGTGACGTCAGCGTGACGTTTGCCTATGAAAAACGAGCTAGATAAAACGTCACAGACTACTTGGCGAATAAGAGGAGATCGCTGACTGCTTGTGAGCTCTTATTGGCTCCACTCGTAGTGACGTCAGTGCGATTAGCATTTATAGCGATTGCAACTTATCCAAATTTGGGAATTTGCGATTGCAATGGTGAGTTGCGATCGTCCGTGTTTCACTTGAATTCCTGCCTTAGGCTTAAAATGGTACGTCGTTGCCATATTTGTTAAATTATTTAACGTCCTGTTTATGGGATATTTAGCAGATATGTGAGCAAAATACGACCTTACTTGACTTTACTTTTGCAAAGTAACATTACAGAAGGCATCTTCGATCAATTTTAAGCAAATCATTTTAAAATAGCTTAATTTTATAAAAAATAAGTTCGCAAAAAATACTTACTTTCTGTGGCTACTCATACTGGATCGTTGCTGGACTGATTTGTCTGAAAATAGCTGTTAATAAATTCGCTCTGAAGTCCAACTAGTGGCTCTAACTGGTTTTCTCAAGAAGAAGGACTATTTAACTTGTGAAAAACAGCTTTAATAAAATGATATACCCATTACAGGTTTTTGTATGCAGTAGCTAACAAGCGTCTCATTTTCAGGCTACTGGGCATAAATGGGTTGATGACGGATTAACCCATTAATGCCTGACATTTCATTTTTCAACGATACTTTGTATATTGATTACAAATAGTGTTTAATCAGCAGGAAAAATAGTTAAAAAATTATCATGTAAAAAATAATTTTTTTATTTAAGAGAGAAAAATCGTCCCTAAAAAGGGACGCTAGGCACCAGAGGGTACATACTTTATTACCAAATTTTTTCTTCTGCCTACGATGTAGTATTGAAAATGACAATTTATAAGAAGAAATAAAAGCAGCAATTAACATAAACTGGGAAGTAAATTCAGAGAACAAGGAAATATTGGTGCTGTTGAGTATGAAAGTCAGCAAAACATTTGTTCTGCAAACCTACGTATTGCATTTACTGCATTCCGATAAGCTCTTTTACTTCAATGGGCACATCTTACCTGAGTCTTATTTAAAGCAATATAACAACTAGCCCCATAATACTTAAATCAACTCTCTTGAGCTCAATGCATATTGTACAGCAGCTTCTAAAAAAAAATTAATAGCGGCTACCACCATTTTTACTTTCTTCTATATCTATTATATAGAAGAAAGTATTGGTTTCGTAAAAATTTTCGAATGTCGAATTTTGACGGATTTGCACGTTTTGAGGTGCGCTGAGTCCATTTCGACCATTTTTGGAAAATGTCTGTCTGTGTGTGTGTGTGTGTGTCTGTGTGTGAGTCTGTATGTGTGTGACCAGTTTTTGTGGCCGCGCTAGAGCAAAAACTACTGCATGAAATCGAACAAAAATTTTTTCACATATGCACCACCATGTGAACTGGTGCACCTGACTTTGTTTAGCGAATTCCTCCAAGGGGGGTGGAGCAATCGCACGTGTTCTGCGCGTGGGTGATTGCTATATCTCAGGAAGTAACCGGCGGAATAAAACGAAAATTGGTCCATAGATAGACCCTACCAAGTACAGGTGCTGATTCAATTTGCGTGTCAATATCTCGAAGGGGGGTGGAGCAATCGCACGTGTTCTGCGCGGGGGTGATTGCTATATCTCAGGAAGTAACAAGCGGAATCAAACGAAAATTGGTCCATAGATAGACCCTATAGAGTACAGGTGCTGATTCAATTTGTGTGTCAGTATCTTGAAGGGGGGTGGAGAAATCGCACGTGTTCTGCGCTGGGGTGACTGCTATATCTCAGGAAGTAACCGGCGAAATCAAACGAAAATTGGTCCATAGGTAGACCCTATTGAGTACAGGTGCTGATTCAATTTGTGTGTCAATATCTCAAATGGGGGTGGAGCAATCAAAAGTGCTTATTTTGTCATTGCACCTACTGTATCTCGGGAAATATTGCTGCGATTTGAATGAAATTTGGAATAACACTAACCCAATATGGAAGCAAGCATCGATTAAATTTTGGCGCCAATCGCCCCAGGGGGAGGGTGGGGTGATTTTTGCGCTTAGTCAACAATGCGAAAAATTAATTCATTAAAAAATCGCTTTCACGCTATTTAATTATCAAAACAGCTGAAAACTTTCAATGATTTGAAATTTTTAACTGTTGCCAATTTCTTTTTACTAACAAATAAAATGTTTGCAATTAATCTAAACAAGGCTTTTGCAATGATTTCCAATTTCGCTCATTGATTCTGCATTTTCAGGGCTATTACGATAATTGGGAAATTGTAGCTGTCTCCAATTACTTGGGCGAGTACGTATTTTATTTTGTAACCGGAATTCATAAGATAGATATAGAAGAAAGTTTCGTGACGGCCACGACAGCTAGTTTTAGAGTGGATCAAAAACCGGTGGTTCCCGATATATGATGCATGGGATCTTTTTCCCTATGCAACGATTGTATTGAGTAACCATATATATTTGGTTCATCAATTTCAATTACTTCCTTTTCGCTATTGGACAATCGCTTAGCCTTTACAATAGGATAAACAACATGAAGATTCAATGCAATAGTTATGACATTGCTATTATTCCACCGAACCAACGCAATATTATTTTACCTGTCATCGACATTTATTCAAAACTTCCTCTCTTTTCTTTTTTGAACAACGTAATTTTAGTTCATCAGCATTTTTTAATCCGATTCTTGCACAAAACCTTGCTGAGACAAATAATCACGTAGGAGCGCAAGAGAAGTAAATAAATTCTCACAGTAGAGATCAAAATTGGCATGCTCATGGAATTCTGAAGTTAAATCTGCAACCCTCCTTTTTCCCAAAAAACAGACACATATGCAATCCTTGAATTCTTCATCAAGGTGAAATGCTAAGCTTCTGAAACAGCTTAGGGCTTCTTCAACAGTCAGATTAAACAATAATAAAAACCTAAATGCATAATGGAAAAGTAATTAAATACAACGAATAATTAGTGTTTTAAAGAATTACATTTTTGAAATAGCTTTCTTTCAAAATTTACCTTGAGTATTTTTTGTAATTAAAAAAAAGAGGAGAAAATATTTAAGAACATTGTATAATTAAGATTATATATATTAATTAATTTAATTTAATTAGATTTTGAAAGTAAAATAAGTTTTAAAAATGACAATTATTATCTGTTTTTCAGTCTAAAAACATTTACTAACTTATTTTGATATAAATTATAAATTCTAAGCAAGAAATCAGCAACGGTTAAACAATGCAGCCTTTGGTGCCTAGCGTCCCTTTTTAGGAACATTCTTAAATTGCTATAAAATCCTAAAAAATATTAAAATTTACAAAATTGCAAAAAAAGGTAAACTAAAACATCGATCAAAGTAGCACATATATCAAACACAGATAGATTTACTTGTTAATAATTTTAAAAACTTAGCTTTTTGTTCTTGAGATTGTGAACGATGTAATTTTTGATAAAGATCATAATCAAATGGCTACAGATCACACTTTACAGCGGTTATGTGCTCCAATCTGTTAATACAGAATTGAAGCAATACCAAAGTAATAATTGAACACAATTATTTGGTTGAAATGTTCATTTTTGGAAAATTCAGACACACTTTTTGGACCGTCCCTAAAAAGGGACGCTAGGCATTAATGGGTTAAGTTTTTGCAATTTTTATGCTTGAAAGTAGGACAGTTTAATTTAATTTGATTTTAATACTTTTAAATTTAAAATGCACGGGCAGTAAAAA
>JAXGGA010017710.1:0-23635 GCA_038373865.1 Uloborus plumipes | reverse complement strand
TGTTCTGTTTTTAACTTGAAAGTGTGCTTATTAAAAGTTATAGCAATAAAACACATGTTTGTCTTTTCAAAATTTTTTATTGTTGCATTGTTTTTTTTTTTTGTGATAGGATTATGAAAGAGACAAATTGTGCCTTTTATTTCTGTAGATGTTTTGAAATTATTTCAAGTCATGTCACACATGATTGATGTGAACTAAATATATAATTCACAACTGTTAAGTTTTCCACACCAATGAGAAAACTCAGAAAACTGCAACTTGAAAGTTCCGAACAACGCACAACCTTTTAAAAGTTGAAGACGTGATTAAAAGAAAAAAAAAAAACATATTAAAAGTGTATAAAGCAGTAAGTAACCGCACCTGAGCCAGGGCTAAGGCAGAAACATGCAATACACCACCAACTCGTTTATTCCATCCATAGACTGAAGTTTTGTGCTTTTTGGTACTTGTCAGCATGAAATAGGAATTAAAGGAACTGGAGACAGAAATCCTCTTGTAGAGCAAAGAGAGCCAACAAAAACTGGTAGCTGATGTGAAATTAGAACACCAGCAAGCGACCACACTTGGTACTGTACAACTCGTACAAACTTTCGAGTAGTACCGTATTAAGTGTGGTCGCTCGCTGGTGTTCTAATTTCACAATAGCTACCAGTTTTTGTTGGCTCTTTTTGCTCTACAAGAGGATTTCTGCCTCCAACTCGTTTAATTCCTATTCCATGCTGACAAGTGCCAACTAGCTGTCGTGGCCGTCACGAAACTTTCTTCTATATCTATCTTATGAATTCCAGTTACAAAATAAAATACGTACTCGCCCGAATAATTGGAAACAGCTCCAATTTCCCAATTATCGTAATAACCCTGCAAATGCAGAATCAATGAGCGAAATTGGAAATCATTGCAAAAGCCTTGTTTAGATTAATTGCAAACATTTTATTTGTTAGTAAAAAGAAATTGGCAACAGTTAAAAATTTCAAATCATTGAAAGTTTTCAGCTGTTTTGATAATTAAATAGCGTGAAAGCGATTTTTTAATGAATTGATTTTTCGCATTGTTGACTAAGCGCAAAAATCACCCCACCCTCCCCCTGGGGCGATTGGCGCCAAAATTGAATCGATGCTTGCTTCCTTATTGGGTTAGTGTTATTCCAAATTTCATTCAAATCTCTTCAATATTTCTCGAGATACTGTAGGTGCAATGACAAAATAAGCACTTTTGATTGCTCCACCCCTCTTTGAGATATTGACACACAAATTGAATCAGCGATTGTACTCAATAGGGTCTACGTATGAACCAATTTTCGTTTGATTCCGCCTGTTACTTCCTGAGATATAGCAATCACCCCCGCGCAGAACACGTGCGATTGCTCCACCCCCCTTCGAGATATTGACACGCAAATTGAATCAGCACCTGTACTCGGTAGGGTCTACCTATGAACCAATTTTCGTTTGATTCCGCCGGTTACTTCCTGAGATATAGCAATCACCCACGCGCAGAACACGTGCGATTGATCCACCCCCCTTGGAGGAATTCGCTAAACAAAGTCAGGTGCACCAGTTCACATGGTGGTACATATGTGAAAAAATTTTTGTTCGATTTCATGCAGTAGTTTTTGCTCTAGCGCGGCCACAAAAACTGGTCACACACATACAGACACACACACACACAGACATTTTCCAAAAATGGTCGAAATGGACTCAGCGCACCTCAAAACGTGCAAATCCGTCAAAATTCGACATTCGAAAATTTTCACGAAACCAATACTTTCTTCTATATAATACATATAGAAGAAAGTAACAAGAAGTTCTGTCAAGAACTAAACGAGCCTACTTTCCCGTACATCGACATCGGCATTCTCGCATCTGATCATTATTCTCTTTATTATTTGAGACTTAAAATTATGTCAAACGTACCTTTTTAGCACTTAGAGATGATTTCGAAAAGCAAATATACCCCTTTCATCAGATGAAATAGACACGTAAAAAGCAATTAACGAATAAATAAAGTTTTGTCGCACCTTTTAAAGAGTGTAACTGTTACAGTTCCTCCGTAGAAAAAATCCTCCATCGTTTTCAAAAAAATAATAATAATAATAATAATAATAATAAAATAAATAAATAAAAGTACAAAGAGCATCAAAACATTTTATCAAAGAAAGAAAAAAAAAAAGAAAAAAAAAACTCGTCCGTTAATAAAATGTCTCGAATTTCACTTTTAATCTGTTGCCAGTTGTTAAATATAAATAAAGAATAAAATGTTCTCGTGAATGAAAAATTTTTGTTACAAAAAAAAAACATCGTCTGCCAAAAAATAATGATAATAATAATAAATAAAATAAAACAAATGAATAAATAAACAAAAAATCGTCTGCACAGTCAGTAATTTTTTTTCTGAGTCTGCATTTCCGCCATGTTTGCGGAGTCGGAGTCGGAATCAGAGTCCTCACAGAAGATTACTCAGAAAAGTACGTTACAAACATTATTTATCAAAACCATTTTCTTACAAAGTTAGTTTGAAGGAAATCCGACTTTAAGTTCAGGATCAACATTCAACTTAAATTCCCCGTAGACGCTTAATGTTAATTTTTTTTCTGAACGGTTCAATATTGAACGAAAAATGGTTCAAATCAAAAAGCGAAAAATGGGAATGTATGGGAAAGCCTCTCCGAGATCTTTCAAACAAAAAAAAGTTTATTCCATTCGGACGGTTCACTCAAAAGTTATTAGGAGTGACAGCTTGATTGAGCGGTTCAATGTTGAACGAAAAATTGTTCAAATCGAAAATGTAGATACGGGAATGAAGTATCCTTGAAAAGATCTTTCGAACAAAAAAAAGTTTGTTCAAATCGGATTGTTCACCCAAAAGTTAGCATCGCGGGACCGTTTTTTTGAACGGTTCAAAGTTGAACCAAAAATTGTCCAAATCGAAAAATCAAATGTGGGAATGAGCTGCACTCGCTGAGATCTTTCGAACAAAAAAAAATTTATTCCATTCGGACTGTTCACTCAAAATTTATTAGGTGGAGAAAGGTTGCTTAAACAGTTCAATGTTGAACCAAAAGTGTTCAAATCGAAATTTTAAATACAGTAATAAAGTATCCTTGCCGAGATGCTTCAAACAAAAAAAGTTTGTTTAAATCGGAATGTTCATTCAAAAGTTATTAGGGGTGACAGCTTGATTGAGCGGTTCAATGTTGAACGAAAAATTGTTCAAATCGGAAATGTAAATATGGGAATGAAGTACCCTTGAAAAGTTCTTTCCAACAAAAAAAAGTTTGTTCAAATCGGACTGTTCATTAAAAAGTTAGTATCGCGGGACCGGTTTTTTGAACGGCTCAAAGTTGAACCAAAAATTGTTCAAATCAAAAAATCAAATATGAGAATGAGCTGTACTCGCCGAGATCTTTCCAACAAAAAAAAGTTTGTCCAAATCGGAATGTTCATTCAAAAGTTATTAGGGGGGGACAGACAGACCGACCGACCGACCGACGCACAAATTCCCCATCTCAATACTCTACTTTCAAATTTTTAATTTTTCGATATTCATTTTACCTTTTTATTTTTTTAACTTGGCGATATTTTTTGGACTTGGCGATATTTTTTTAACTTGGCGATATTTTTTGGACTTGGCGATATTTTTTAGATGCATTAAGCTACTTTTAATACTTTTTTCGTCTTTCTTTTATTTTTAACGGGAAAGTAGGCTAAAAAGCATGAAACTGCAGTCCATGGATGGAATAAACGAGTTGGTGGTGTATTGCATATTGAAAATAGTTAAAGGACAGCATTTCCTTTAATGCCTATGCAAGGATAGGGATTATCATGATGCAAAGTATCACTTTAATTCTTCTGTTAAATTTTGAAATAATTTTGAGCTTTGTACCCAAACATTACAATTTACAGCAGTCTCTCCCAAGAGCTGGCGAAATTGGTTTTTTACTTGGTAAACTTAAAAAAACATATATATATTTTTTTGTCATCCTACTCATGCAAGTAGTGAGATGAATTTACAATTGTTATTTCATTTGGATTTCATTCAGTTACTAAGAATAGTTCTTCCGCAACAAATTTTAAAATCTCATACAATCTCTGTAATCTTTTTATTTCAAACTAGCTGACACGGTGAACTCTGTTTCGCATTAAAGGCAATAAATGAGCAAATTTTTGAATTTATTAAGTTTTTTTTATTAGAAAATACAAAAAAAAAAATTAAGTACTTACATTAATCATCCGTTATTGTTTCTGTATTTACAACCTACTTTACTGCGCTCCAGAAGCTGTCAGAACATGTGCTTTATGTCGCCCGGTGACAGAGGCTCAAAAAAGGCTTAGTTAAAAAGATAATTTTTTCGGACTGCTTATCAACTGACTGCTCCATCCATAAATCCATCCAAACAAACTTTTGTATATATAATAGTAGTAAGAAGAACAGCCACTTAAATGCAGTCCAGGAGCTATCCCACCTCTCAGCCTCAGAGGCGTAAAAACTCTTAAGTGACAATCGTTTCTGACAGCTTATCACATATAAATTTCAAGGGAAGTAACGCGTTTGTTTATAATTTACTTCACAAAAAAGTCAAATAACACTCAAAGCTGCCAGAACGTGTGCTTTATGTCGCTCAGCCATGGTGTCAAAAAAGGCTTAGTCCATAAGACATTTTAGCTAAATAGATAATTTGCAATAAAAAATATATTGCAGTCCTAAATTGAGATAAAAACTATCCTATCATTTAAGTTGGACCAAACTGAAACTGCGTGCAAAATTTGGTTAAAATCTGTTCAGTAGCTGAGGAGTCCATTGGCCACAAACACAGGGACACGTAATTTTTATATATTAAAATATATTTTTGTCATGCAGAAATGAATTTAATATTCAATTAAGAAAACCTCATTGTTCTTCCTAATAAAACTCTTAAGACTTCACAATAATTTAAGAATTTTAGTCTTTACCTGATCAATATCCTGAATTTACCAAAATAAGATCCTTTAGAAAATTTGTATACCAATTGTAAAATTATGAAATATGTAAAATGTCATTTTCCAGGTGAAAAAATTGAAACATTTTCGGGGGAAGAGCCCCCAAACCAGGGTTGGCTTTTTCCCGTCCAAAACTTGTTTTTCCCATCCCACCGGGAAAAACTGGTAAATACCGGACAAAACTGGTAAATACTAGGAAATGACAATAGGTAAACAATATACTGGATTTTTCTGTCTGATGTGTAAAACTAAAGCTAGAAATATATAGTTATTATACAAATTTTCATTAGGTTTAAAATTACTCTGCAGAAAGAAGACATAACAAAATAGGAATTATTGCAAAAAGCATAAAATTTGCTCATAAAGTTGTTTATAATGATTAATTTCCACAATTTTTGGAACAAAATAAAATAAAATTATTTAACTTAAAAATATCAGTGTCATCAAGAGAAGCTATAAATAATTTGTGTTCAAATTTAAATAAAAATTTTATTACTTTTTACATTGACCTTTTAAACACAATTTTTTTTTACAATTTTGGTTTGGTGTAAGGTGTAATATTTACAAAATGTAAAGAACTCATTTCATATTTCAGCAAAATGAAATCTAGCTTTGATAAAGCAATGACCCCTGTCCATTTTTTGGTACACCTGATGAATTATATGTAAAGGTGAAAAGTTATCACAAGATCAGGAGGAAAATAATCGTGCACTTTGGTTGAGGAATTTAAGTAAAACTGGAATAGATGCAGAATTTCTCCAATTAATCGAACATCTTCAGGGATGTCCTGCATCATCAGCATCTCTGGGGCGTATTTTTTCAAATTTTTCTTTCATCCAAAACAAGATTAGAAATAGACTATATTTTGTTACATGATGCTAAAATCCAATGTGAAGAATACGAATACGATTGGTAAATGTTTGGGACTCTTTGTGGTATGTAAATATTCAAATAAATTCACTCCATTGTTCGATTTCGTAGATCTTCTTTTTTTTTTTTTTAATCTTTCAAGCTATTTACTTAGAACTAAATTTTGACATTTTTAAAGATTGTTTTGAATTTATGTTTTAAATAATCAGTTTTTCCCATGTGGGAAAAACATAGTATTTCCCAGGACGGTAAATACCGGTTTTTACCATGGTATTTACCGGGGGTGGGAAAAACTTTGCCAACCCTGCCCCAAACCCCATTTTATTTTTTTATTCAGGAAAGGGGGGATTCCTTCCTGTAGACAACTCTATCCTCTGATAATTTTTCCGTCTGCGGGCTCCCCTGTCTAGTGGTGTAGTCAGAAAAAAAATTTTGAAGGGTACAAATGGAAAAGAAATGGCTAATTTTAGTCTTCTATGGTCAAGAAGGAAATTGTAGGGTTTTCAATCCCCAAATATCCTATTTAGTCATGCCTCTGGCTCCTTCACTTGATTTGTTTTGGTAATTACAGCTGTTCACAACATTTGGCATCTTAAAATGAGTTTTTCCACAAAATTTTCAGTTAAAAAGCACTTTCATAACTTAGCTCAATAAACTGGCCTGAAATAGTAAGATAAACCTTGTTGAAAACCACCAGTTTCTAAGTGTTTTAAATTTCATATTAAAGCATTACAAAAATAAAGAACATTTTCATGAAAATGTTCCTTTTTTATGCAAAATACAGAATCCAAAATAAAAGCCTAAATCTGTATCTGCTTATCACGAACACTTAAAATTTCTTTTTTAAGTTTATGATGAGCCTACAGTAGAAATCGAAGAACTTTTTGATTCATAATCTGAAAGCAACAATTATTTCGTTCAGTTCTAAAAAATAAAATTAAACTCCACACCAATGACATTGAAGATTCTTAAACTTTCAGCACAGCCTAAGCATTCTGATCTGAATATTAATGTTATGTGTCTTTCGTAGGCAAAAATATCCATCTGTAATATATCGACACCAAACTTGTCAATACAAGTAAGAAGTATAGTTTCCCTGAGGCCAAAAACGGGGCATAGCGTTTTCAGGTAAAAAGGCACTTTTGAATAGAGATTTTGCCGTAAGAAGGGACTTTTTAAATTTATTTTTTAACCTTTTTGAACACTAACTATACATACAATACCAAAGTTTTTTTTTGAGAATATATTTTTAATGTGCAATTTTTCTTATGCGTTTTTAAAATGTGGTCCCAACTTCCGCATAAACACAGGTTTGAATGTACATTTATTATATGTTGTATATAATGGAAACTAATCAAAACAATACATTTTGACAAACTATCAATTTACCAAATAATGATAAGAGCACTCACAATCTAAAGCGGACAAGTAATCAATGAAAAGTTTAAAATATGTATCAGAATTTAAATAATGAAAGTTTTATACAATTTTTAGTAAGTTTTAATGAGGTTTTGTTTACAAAAGCAATATAAAGTCATTTGCTTGCCCTTTTTTAACATCTAAATATCTTCTGGATATTTATCCACTGGAATATAGAAAGCTTTAATTGTTTTCTGCAACCTTTGCACTTTCATTAGGTCATCATACAATAATCCTATATTAGCAGACAAAATACTTCTTTCTGGCATAGGAAAACCTTAAAGAAATGAAGAAAGGTGATCGAGTTAAGACATTGAATTGCGTAGTACATCAGGCTCGTCATTTCAATTTTTTTGGGGGAGAAGTTTATAATCAATAAAAATTATACCCCAAAACAGCCAAAAGCATGCCCCCTTTTGTGAAAATACCTTAATTTCTGAAAGTCGGGGTTTCCCCCCTCTGCCCTAATCCGCCAAATGACGGGCCTGCATCTCATAAAAAAGGGGTCATCCACAAATGACGTCCAACTTAGTGAAATTCTGATAGAGGGAGGAGGTAACGAGAAGTGTGACAACATGCATTTATATTCCGCACTATATGCTTATGAAAAATAGTAGGATAAGGGGAGGAAAAAAGGTGAAGTGTGACACATTGCAGCAAAGGGGAAAGAGGGTCGAAAATGTTAAAATAAAGTGCGACCATTCATGATCTACCCCAAAACAACAAAAATGTCATTTCTACACTATAAGTAAAATTTTCAGATGCAAAAATATCTTTTATTTTTTAATGATAACATTTTCTATAGAAGAGGTTAATGAAAGTTTTATGCATTGAATAAATTTAATTTCACAGTTCACTTTCAAGATTTCATCTCTCTCCTTTAGTCTGCCTTACACAATTAGGATTTTTCCTCCTTAATGTTGTAATCTTGACTTGAGCAAGTTGTTATAAGATTTGGATTTTTTGATACTACTTTAAATTTTTCTTCAATCATAAATGATTTTTTGATCTAGTGAAGGAAAGTGGGACAAAAAACAAGCTTCCTTTTTGGAAAAGATCAGATTATTAAATTCATTTTGGCAAAATTTTTTGAATCATTTTACATACATTGGGTTCATACAAATCAATCCTGAAGCAGAACTATTAAAATTTGTTAGATTGTTTTCTTGAAAGATTGTATTTTGATGCCTTCACTTTCTCTATAAGGACAAGAAGTTCTGTCAAGAACTAAACGAGCCTACTTTCCCGTACATCGACATAGGCATTGTAGCATCTGATCAATATTCTCTTGATTATCTAAAACTAAAAATTATGTCAAACATATCTTTTTGCACTTAAAGCTGATTTCTGAAAGCAAAATATACCCCTCTCATCAGATAAAATAGACACGTAAAAAGTAAATAAACGAGTCAATAAAGTTTTGTCGCACCTTTAAAAGAATGTAACTGCTATAGTTCTTCCGTAGAAAAATTCCACAATCGTTTTCAAAAGAAAAAAAAATAATTAAATAAAATAAAAGTACAAAGAACTTCAAAACACATTTTATCAAAGAAAGAAAAAAAAACTCGTTCGTTAATAAAATGTCTTGAATTTCATTTTTAATCCGTTGCCAGTTGTTAAATATAAATAAGGAATAAAATGCTCTCGTGAATGAAAATTTTTTGTTAACAAAAAAAATCGTCTGATAAAAAAAAAATAATAATAAATTAAACAAAACAAATAAATAAATAAACAAAAAATCGTCTGATAAAAAAAAAAATAATAATAAATTAAACAAAACAAATAAATAAATAAACAAAAAATCGTCTGCCCAGTCAGTCATTTTTTCTGAGCCTGCATTTCCGCCATGTTTGCGGAGTCGGAGTCGGAATCAGAGTCCTCACAGAAGATTATTCAGAAAAGTACTTTACAATACATTATTTATCAAAACCATTTTCTTACAAAGTTAGTTTGAAGGAAATCCGCCTTGAAGTTCAGAATCAACATTCAATTTAAATTTCTCCGTAGGCGCTCATGTTAAAATGTTTTCTGAACGGTTCATCATTGAACGAAAAATGGTTCAAATTGAAAAGTGAAATATAGGAATGAGCCTCTCCGAGATCTTTCGAACAAAAAAAAGTTTATTCAATTCGGACGGTTCACTTAAAAGTTATTAGGTGGGGAAAGGTTGCTTGAACGGTTCAATGTTGAACAAAAAAAAATGTTCAAATTGAAAATTTAAATACGGTAATGAAGCATCCTTGCTGAGATCTTTTGAACAAAAAAAAGTTTGTTTAAATCGGACTGTTCATTCAAAAGTTATTAGGTGTGAGAGCTTGTTTGAACGGTTCAATGTTGAACAAAAAATTGTTCAAATCGGAAATTTAAAAACGGGGATGAAGTATCCTTGCCGAGATCTTTCGAACAAAAAAAAATTTGTTTAAATCGGACGGTTCACTCAAAAGTTATTAGGGGTGAGAGCTTGTTTGAACGGTTCAATGTTGAACGAAAAATTGTTCAAATCGGAAATTTAAAAACGGGAATAAAGTATTCTTGATAAGATCTTTCGAACAAAAAAAACTTTATTCAATTCGGACGGTTCACTTAAAAGTTATTAGGTGGGGAAAGGTTGCTTGAACGGTTCAATGTTGAACGAAAAATTGTTCAAATCGAAAATGTAGATACGGGAATGAAGTATCCTTGAAAAGACCTTTTGAACAAAAAAAAGTTTGTTGAAATCGGACTGTTCATTCATAAGTTAGTATCGCGGGACCGGTTGTTTGAACGGCTCAAAGTTGAACCAAAAATTGTTCAAATCGAAAAATCAAATATGGGAATGAGCTGTACTCGCCGAGATCTTTCCAACAAAAAAAAGTTTGTCCAAATCGGAATGTTCATTCAAAAGTTATTAGGGGGGGGGACAGACAGACCGACCGACAGACCGACCGACAGACCGACACACAAATTCCCCATCTCAATACCCTACTTTCAAATTTTTAATTTTTCGATATTTATTTCATTTTTTTGTTTCTTTTTGACTTTTTTTTACTTGGCGATATTTTTTGAACTTGGCGATGTTTTTTGGACTTGGCGATATTTTTTGGACTTGGCGACATTTTTTAGATGCATTAAGCCACTTTTAATGCTTTTTTCGTCTCTTTTATTTTTAACGGGAAAGTAGGCTAAAAAGTGAGGCTAGTTCACAAATTAGTGTATATTTCAGCAAAAATATGTGAATCTTATTTTAAAAATAAGAATACAGTGAGATAAATGTACCTTAATTTCGTTTAAAACTACAAATGCATATTTTTTTTAATAAACTTATAATGTAATTAAAGAAAAAATGACCTTTCTTAAAGACAACCCATTGGGTTCATACAAATCAATCCTGAAGCAGAACTATTAAAATTTGTTAGATTGTTTTCTTGAAAGATTGTATTTTGATGCCTTCACTTTCTCTATAAGGAAAAGTGAGGCTAGTTCACAAATTAGTGTATATTTCAGCAAAAATATGTGAATCTTATTTTAAAAATAAGAATACAGTGAGATAAATGTACCTTAATTTCGTTTAAAACTACAAATGCATATTTTTTTTAATAAACTTATAATGTAATTAAAGAAAAAATGACCTTTCTTAAAGACATTTTTTTAAAAACGTTTTTAACAAGATTTCTTTAAGAAATCTCGTAAAACACGTTTGCTTACGTTGGACCTTCAGTAAATATTTTGCTTCACTAAAAACTGTTTAACTGTTCATGCTTATGATACTACTGAGAGAAACCAGCAAGGTCGGATATGGATGCTGAATTGCTTTTTTCGGGCACAAGATTAAACTTTTTACGTTTTTCGACTGAAATGAACTTTAGGAATGATGGATATAATTTTTGGACAAAGTGTGGCTTTGACGAAATGACACTTGACTCCTCCTTTTTATAGAAATGTCCATTTTCATGAAGGGGTGATACGCAGATGGAAATAGAAGAATGTAATTCGCAATTCTGGTATTGGTTGTATAACTTAAAGATGTCACTTTGCTCATCTTCAATACGTCATCCAATTTAAGAAATTATCCAAAGAGATAAAACATTTTAATTTTGCACGGTCAAGGCAGATGTCTCATTGGACAGCTCATAGTCTGTGTAAGTGGTTGGGTCTTTGTTTCACCTCTCCCTGCACCATTGGTAAAGGATTGCAACAAATCCAATAATTAATCTGAATTGAAAGTAGAGTTACAATAAAGAATGTAGTGCTTGTCATTTTTACTTTTTCACCAACTAAATTCAATTACTGCTGCAAATTACATTCCAATAATAAATAATCACATTACAAAAATATATTTGGAGCAATTTTTTCTTTTAAATTCAACTGATTCTAAAAATTTTAGGTTTTAGTCATCGAAATTTCGTACATTATTCTTCACAATGATAATAAAAACAATAAACATTAACAAACTTCAACCAGCAAACAATAAAATAAGAGGCAAATTTGTTCACTCAAGCCATTTACTGCGATTTATATTGAAATAAATTAATAATGAAGTAAAATATATTTTGCCCCAAACGATAAATTTAGAATGGTTTACTACAATGTTGTCTCTTTTTTGACCTCAAATGGTTGAAGAATTGTTTCCCTTCTATAAATACAACTTGTCAGATCGCCAAGATGCCATTAAATTCATAAATATGGTATGCGTCAATTTCTTCCTTCTCTTTACCTATTTTAAGGAATGGACTAGATTTATCATTTGATCAACAGGTGCCATCTCATCACGGTTTTGTTATATGTTGCTCGAACTTTTTAGATGAGATAACGTTTTATTTGCATACAATAGGATAGCCTATGGGAGACTCATTTTTAAGGAATTTATTCTTAATTTGTCAGAAAGAAACCTCTTCTTTTAGTTTTAGGTTTATGTTCTTGAACATTGCTTACAGTCCCATTTGTTGCTTTTGCCCATTGCAGTTCTGTAATATGTATGTTTAGGACTTAAACAAAACATCTCCTTCTTAGTTTGTAGTTTAATAATTTGTTCTTTTTCCCATTCTTGAATGCCCCATGGTTGAGGAGTTCTGGATCAACCTTTCTAATAACTTTATCATTTTAATTTACAGTATAGTACCTGGGGACCGAGCCCACTCGGTTAAAAAAAAAAGGTTTGTAAACTCGTGTTTTTTTCTAAAATGCGAAGTACTTATTTAAATAAACTTGAAAAGCATTTTTAAGCCTTTGGTTGCAATTACGCATTTAAAACAGCCGTAATTTGTTCAAAAAAACACAACCTTATTTAACATTTTGAAGCAAAAATGGGACACCGGTGTCCCACTGAACGAAACACCGATTTCCCATGAATATTTTACCTTTTACGCAGAAAGGGACACCACTGTTCTGTGCTGTATTACATAACCAGAAAATTATTAAAATGCTAAATATAATATTTTACTCTTATTTTACCGTAAATTAATGCAGAGTAATGAACAAAGTATGAAAAATACGTTGATAAAAATTCTGCGTCAAAGGGTTAATCCATGCCCACCGTAAAATCACACCCAATTTCATTTCATTTGGCGCCGAAGGCGCGGGAGGGGTTGATGAGAATATATGCAGAGTCCCTGTTCTCCAGTACGCATTTAGTCCAGTTGGTTTTGACTTTCACTTCACTTGACACTCCAAGGTTCCCCCCGTACATACCACAACTCATGGTTTAACCGGGATGGGGTCTTGAAGAGCGCTCTGTTCATTTTTGAACAGACCCAAGGGCCGAGGAGACCCTTGGCCCAGCATCCCCCTGAGATATCGTTTCACTTAAAGGATTTTATGACCACGAACATTTTTAACGTCCCCCAGCCACCATTTATGAAGACTGTGGATCTTTGATCAGCTGGGCTTCCTCTATATGATCGGCCCGGGACCCTCCGGTTACGAGTCCGACAACTTACCGATCGGACTACAAAATCCAAAACTTTATCTAAATACAAAATTTTATCAAAATCGTTTGAGCCGTTTTCGAGATAAGAAATATATATATACAAGAATTGCTCGTCTAAAGATATTAGATGTAATTCTGTTTCGAAACTTAATATTTTAAGAATGAGTTTCATATTTATTGATTTTTTACCTGAAATATCTTACTAAACACTCTTGAGGAGGAAAAAAAGTACTTTAAAACTAACTATAACACTTTTATACTCAATTTTGAAATCGCACTTGAAAAGTAAAGTAATCTGATTTTTATATACTGTAAGTTACCATAAAATTCAATAGATGTCGGTGGACTATTACCACTGCTTTTATCCCAACAGCTTGTTATCTAGTGAAGCCTTGCTTTAACGTTTCAAAAACAATAACAATTTAACGTTGCCAAATACCATAATTTGAACTTGCGCTGATGTGATTAAATGTGAAATCCAATTGTTATAACAAAACGTGGTCGCCACGGAAACAGTAACAATAAAGTAATCATAAAGAAAATGGCGCAATAAAAGCTTCTCAAACTTTCAATGAAGGCACAAAAAAAACGGGGTTTTTTGTGAAAACTCGCGTTTTTACAGAAAAAACGCCGACGTAGATGAACTCAGAAACCAAAACTCTATCTAAATACAAATTTTTATCGAAATCGTTAGAGCCGTTTTCGAGATCCGAAAAATAAATAAATAAATATATAAATATATATACAAGAATTGCTCGTTTAAAGATATTAGATATATATATATATATATACATATCAGGGACGTGCCGTCTGGGTAGGCAAGGTAGGCAGTGCCTACTCACGAAGAAAACAAACCAACCTCACCACTTCATTCAATGACATTTAATGCGTTGATTGCAAAAAAATATTTTGGTTTTACACAGCAATAATAAAAAAAAAGAAAAAAAAAATGAATTTTTTCATTGGGGTACACTTGAAAAGCAGCAATCGACGCTGCTTTTTGACCTCCGTGTCTATACAATGCTCAGCATGCAAAACACATCCGTGCCGCACTTTTCCCCCTCTTCGCATTAGCCAAAGCGACCTTGAAGGCAGAATAAAATCAGCCTATCTGGCGTAGCTGACGAAGATCAGCTCGAAAGCTACACTCTTTCTCTGCCGGTCTCTTCGATTCTCCGCTGCAATTTGGACGTTATGTGCAGGGCGGTGAGCGTTAGTAAAATTCTCAATCTTTTTGGGATCTTGATTCGATTTTTATATGGTTGTTTGTTTTCTATGAATCCGTAATTTTCAAATGTTTCATTTTTTTTTAATTTGTCGCATTGTTTCCCATGTTTAAGTTGAAACCTCAGGATAGTTGTTCTGTTTAAACTTTTTGAAAAAAAAAAGAGACTTAAGAAGTAAAGCGAAAAATATTGAAAAATTCATATTATTATTATATGAAAGTCAATTTTAAAAATTAGCTTTTAGAGTTGATAAGGATGCATTCAGCAGTCTAGAAAAAAAGTAGCGAAACTTTTTGACATTATATGACGGGTCGCAGATTTGTAGATATATATGGGAACAAGTTTTTTTTTTGACAAATGTATAAAAAAGGTACTTGCTTTTATTTTTGAAAAGTGAACTGAACCTACTGTTTCCAGAAACTAACGTTGTTGCAGTTAATTTTGACTATACCTGCCACATTTTTTTTTAGAGTGAATATTTTTGGCCATTAAAAGAACTAAGAGCAACAATAGGAACAGAATGACAAATTAACAACCTTTCTTTCTTGTTTTGATATCCATAGAAAAAGAAAGTGAACAAAATGAAACAAGACTCCACTTTTAATTTTATGAAAGTCACAGATATTTTCACCACAATGAAAGAAAGAATGGATTTTCTATAGAATCAGATGAAAATCTTTTTATATATGTGTTTATACTAGGGACTACGTAAATATCATTCATATTCATACTGTTTTATTACAGTTGACAGCATATGCTTTTTTTAAACATATGTATTATTATTCCACAAATTATCTCATCTGCCTACCCTGGGTGTTCGTTCACGGCACGTGCCTGATACATATATACATACAGTCAATTCTCGATAACTCGAATTTGAAGGGACCGAAAAAAAACTTCGACTTATCGGAAGTTCGACTTATCATTAGTTTCGATTTCCAACGTTTTAATTCCAAAAACTTGGAGTATTCAATTAATGTATAGATTCCTGACAAGTTTAATCAATTAAAATGTACACTACTTGAATTAAAACGTTGAGAAAAAAAGAAGAAATCTTAATTTTTATACATGTTTCATTCTTGTGGGATTATCCGTCATTTTAAGCTGCATTGAGCTGTTTTGTAATTAAAAACGGTAAATATCACAGCCTTTTCACATATTGTTCTTCTTTGGCAGCATATTCAGTTTTCTCCAAGGTTTGTATGTGCTCTTCGTTGCAAACCTCAGTGTTTTAATCAAATTTCTTAAATTTACATTAAAGAAATTTTCTTGATCAACTGCTTTAAAAGTCGTTTGTTTTAAATTTAAAACAACTGTTGGAAATTAAATTCCTTATAGAAACAATAAGTGCAAACAATACAGCAAGATGTAGAGTTTAAATCCAGCGTTAAAAATGCACAAATATACAGGTATACTGCAGACACGTGTTTCGGGGCTACAAGGAGCCCCTTTTTCAATACAAGAAGTGTGAGCTTTAGGATGAAGAATCATCCGATAAAAGTATCGGATGATTCCTAATGTGCCATTTTCTATTTCATTATTATTTTTTTTTTATTTGTTTTATTATATACTTGGCTTTGTAGTTTAGCTGCTTTGCGCATCTATGGGCGTTTGGTGTGGTCTCTTCGTTTTTCCTCTTACAATTCTGTTATTTTATATATATATATATATATATATATACAGGGTGTCCACTCCAATCGTGGACCAATAGCTAATTTCTAAACCGTTAGAGATACGCATATAGTTTATTTAGGAAAAAATCTCCAAATTACGAAAGGAATTTTGGGTCTATTCAATGTTTTTCAAAAAATCAAATTTTGAAAGAGTTACAAAATTTAAATTTTTATACAGCCCCCCAGTCCTATCAATCATATTTAGTAAAACATTCTTGACACTGTAACGTTTAAAACTAAAAAAAAATCACTCCTCTACCACAAAAATTGACCGAGTTATGACGTTTTGAAAAATCAAGATTTTGCATTATTTCATGACGTCATCGAGAGATGGCTTAAAGGACCGTATGCGAAATCCTTCAAAATCTTGATTTTTCAAAAAGTCATAACTCGGTCAATTTTTGTGGTAGAAGAGTGATTTTTTTTTAGTTTTAAACGTTACAGTGTCAAGAATGTTTTACTAAATATGATTGATAGGACTGGGGGGCTGTATAAAAATTTAAATTTCGTAACTCTTTCAAAATTTGATTTTTTGAAAAACATTGAATAGACCCAAAATTCCTTTCGTAATTTGGAGATTTTTTCCTAAATAAACTCTATGCTTATCTCTAACGGTTTAGAAATTAGCTATTGGTCCACGATTCAAGTGGACACCCTGTATATATATATATATATATATATTTATAAATAATAAGTACTAGTTTTAATATTTTATCCTGTTAAACTATTTTCGTTATACTATATATACATCAGGGATGTGCCGTCTGCAATAGTTCTATTCATGGGTTGGCAGTAGTGTTGTTTTTTATCATCCTTTTTTGGACTTTTCAAAATTAAACATCTTAATAATTTCATTATGCTAACTCGTATGCAGCTGACCTCTTCAGAAACCTGCAAATTCTTATTTTTACCCACTGCTCCCGCTCTCTGTAGACAAAGCAGTACTTACCCAGTTTTATTTTTAGTTGTTTTTCGAATTCAGTCGTTTTTGCATTAATAACATTTCTTCAAGTCTTTTTCAAATCGTTGTTTGTTTATATTGTTATTTACACTAGCTTCATACACGGCTAAAGGTGGAACACATACATAATATCTAATATTTAAAATACATTTAATGCTCTAGCAGAAATTATGTGCTGATTGAATGTAGAATATCCTATTTTTTCATATTTCACCTATATATATATATATATATATACATATATGTACACATTTAACAAATTAATGCCGACTTCGAAAACATCAATAAGACATTCATTCAAGTTTTAAGCTTATTATCTCACACGTTTTCGACAAGGGTGCGAAACTTATATATAGTTTCTTTTCTGTGAGTATTTACCATGTGAAATGCACAACTGTTAGACTAATAGAGCCATGTAAGGACAAGTTATATTGCTTTTCCGTGTTGGTATATTTTTGTACCAACCGGCATTAATGGGTTAAGAAACTATTTTTTCATCAATAAGAAAGTGGGCTTTTTCTCAACTCGAAAATGAAATCATCAAACATATTCTCGATTAAAAATACAGATTTTAAAACAAAGTCAAAAGTTATTTTACCTTCTTTCCATGAAATCAATTCTAATGCTGACACAAACAAGGAATTATTTGTTAAAAGCTCAAATTTCAGTTCCTTGTCAAGCTTATGTTCTGGTATAACTTGATGATAAAGACCTGTTCAAAAATGGAGAAGATGAAAGTATTCCTATTAATTTAAAATGAATTCTATAATGAATACATAATTCATAAAAACTAGGGAAACCATTATTATTTTTTAATATTTCTCATAGTTTTGATGACTTTAGTTTTACATGCTGTAAAGATTTCTCAGAAATTCCTAATATTGTTAGTGAAAATTTTAACTAAAATATTCAAGAAATATGAAAGCAATACAGTTAAATATTTTGTAAGATTGAAAACAAGAAAATTGAATTTCGTCTGTAAAAGGAGGAGGAACACCAGAACTTATATAAATATTCACTAAGAACTAAATTTAATGAGATTCGATTTATCAGTATTAAAATTTTATTTCATGCATGTTTCAAAATGGGTCAAGGGATCCAAAAACCCGAATTGCACACTTCAAGTACGATTAAAAAAGTGATTGTCACAGTTTCCTCCTTTTTTGAGTGGTACAAAATAAAGACTAACGCAATAAATTATGATTACATGAATGGGGAATAGATGAGTTTTCACTGTACTACAACTGCTCATAAATGTCATCGTTAGTGCTTTTTTTTTCACTTCTACTATTCAAAGGCCCCCGAATTTTGATACAATTTAAAAGAACATTTATTAGGTATTTTTTGATAAATAACCAAGTGAATCTTGTTTGTGTGTGTGTGTGTTTCATTTATGCAATACTATTATTAATTAAATAAAGAACTAGGGTAAAAAATATCCTCTGAAAGAAGAAAATCTTAGCCAAGATGATTAAATTGCTAAGATATTTAACAATGCTCCATTTGATTGGGTATTATCACTTCCCCAATAAATACATTATTGGAAGGATGTTAGTTGTACCCATTAATTGTTAAAACTTTTCATACAATGGAGGCTTCCTTTCTTATGCATTTTAACTCAAACAGGACTGAATTTTTTAATTTGTTTGAAAACAATAAGAGAAATGTGGTGTACAAATACTTTTTATGGTGGGGGGGGGGAAGGGGGGTGCACAATAAATGCAGTTTAAAAGTTCTTCAAAATGTTAAATAACTGTATGCTGAAAACAAGATTACTTCGAAATCACAAAAATCAAGAAGTTAGAAAATCGTAGCTTAGAAAAGAAAAAATTAGATCAGAGGAATTAAAAATATATTCGATTTAGCAATTCAAAACATAAAATCTTACCAATTACTCTTCTCAAATCATGACACCAAGGAAAAGTTGAAGGATCTTCAGATTTACATTTTAGTTTTGGTTCTTTACAATTAAATCTAGGGAGGAAAAAACCACCTTTTAATCGCATCTGAACATTGCACATCGAAAAAAGGGCATTTTTTAAAAATATTACTAGTAAATGTGCATCAATAAGGAAATTGTCCGATTACAGATAATCGGACGAGCCAATTAGTGAGCATGAACATTATTTTGAATGTTACCAATTTTGCCATCATTGTTTTTTTTTTATTTAATTTTGATTTTAGAAATAGCTCTTAATTTATTTCTGAGGCACGATTTATTACTTTTTTTTTTTCAATTTTTCTAATTTTCCCAATATGATTTCATAATTTCACCCAATTTCTCTCAGCTATTTTTCATATTATTATTAATAAAGCTACATCTTGTTAACTAGGTATGAAAAAACAGGGAGGTGAAGTGAGCCCACTAATTTAGAAGCACTTTTAATTTAAATTTCTTTTTTAATTATTAATAGCCATTAGTAGCTCAATACTTATTAATTGTGAAAATTGAGTTGTCTTAAAAGACTATGATAATGGAGAAAAATATGGACACATGAAAAGGTTGCAGTATTGTAATGTGTATATTTATTCAAATTGGAAAAAATAATTTTATTACAATATTCATATCAAATGTGAAGATCATTTTGTTTTGCATATCCTTCTATTACACACATTGATGTTACTTTACTTTCATATTGCTTAGTATTCTTGTCTTTGCAGAAGGTTATTTATTTACTGTTTATAAATTTATTCATTGTAAATTCTTATAAAAGACATACTTAACATAATTTTTTTTTAAAAAAAAAGAAAAAAAATGCTGTTTAATCGGCAAAATTTGAAAAAAAAAATGCTCATGTTTTTAGCTTTCCAATTTAAAAGTCACAGAATTAATGTCATGTTTATACCAGCTAGAAGGTTTTTTTTTTAAACATTTCTCTCAATTTCATAACTTTCTGAACTATTAGTATTGTTTATCCTTGGTAGACTTTTATATTGCAAAATGGGAATGAGCTTTACATGAAAATAAATGCTACTAAGTATGCATTTTGAAACAATTGTTGTTGGATAACATAAGACACAATGAAATTCAAACCACAAACAATGTACTTTAAATGCATAAATATTACTCAAGTAAAACTTTAAGAATTATTTTATACCCTAAGAGATGCAAACTATCAAGAGAATCCATCCAAGCGAAAAGGCGATTTTTCAAAAAAGTTTGGTTGTTTTCTTCAGGCGACTGGGTAAAATCTTCACACAAAATTATATTCTGATCTAAATTGGCAGCATAAAACAAAGCACTTTCTGTATCACCAGGGTCATAATTCTGCAAGAAAAAAAAAAGAATTTTAATAAAATGTTAAGTAGTAAATGCACAAAAAAAGAAAAAAACAGAAAGGAAGAACAAACCTCATTCCATGGTTCAAATGACATCATCAAATGCCCATAAGTTTCAAGCTCTAGAATGTATGGGAATACACTCTCAAAAGACAGTTTTGGACATTGACTAATATTTAAATGTCTCAAAGATGGACAGTTATATATTTGGCAGCTTTTCAAAATACGACAGGCTTGTACTATAACAGAAAAAAAAAACTTCTGTGAACAAAGGATAATAACTATACATTAAAATTTTTTACAAAGGTGAAACATAATTTCAACAATTTTATTGTAATTGAAAGCTTAAGCTTAAAAAAAAGTTTAAAAAAAAATATCAGGCTATGAGTGGGATAACTTTAAAACAACTTCAAATACTTCTCAAGAGCTGCTTATATAACTGTTATATCAAAGAATTTTAATTTTTAAATCTGAAATTCAAAAAAAAAAAAAAATCTTATTCGTATATGCCTCAGAGATTTTCACACATCCCCCGCCCCCTCTCGATAGGCATGTTAGTTATTGAAATCATTTTTCAAACTACTATAAAGTCAAAATATTGTACAAAATAAGGAAAAGACTTTTAGCACAAGCTCAGTTACAAATATATTTTCAGAATGTTCCTTGGAAATAAGAGACTTCAAGTCTAGAAACAGACCAAGAAAATAATAAAGGTTTGTTATCTCAAAGTTTAAAGGTGTGTAACAGCACAGCATTTAGCATTTTTAGATTCAGTTTGAAAGAAGCTTAGTTGGTTTTGAGAGTCATAATAAGAGTTAGGAACTTGTTCGTTTGACAAATTTCATTGATTTACATTTCCAATGATATAGGTTTTCTTTAAAACAATTGCCATATTAGAAACCTTTTCAGCTGTTATTAAAAACGGAAAAAAAAAATGTATTATTGATTTTTCCTACACCTAAATGCTTCAAAAAAAGAAATAAATAAAAAGTCAAGTGGAATTCTAAAGAGAATAAAAAACACCATTTTCACCTTTTATGCTTGAAGAGAAACTCGACGTAAAGAAACTGCAGTAAAAGCTGTAAAGAAGTCGCAATACAGACAATTTTCTGCAGTTATTATTCTCTTCCTCTTATCAGAGTCAGGGGAATATAAACAAATTGTCTTTAAGCTTTGATAAGTTGAATTTTCCTCCATAAGCTCACTTCTGTTGCTTTAGAAATGGTGTTTCTTGTAACCTCAAAAACACGTATTCGCACTTTCCAGCAAATTTGCTTTTTAACACTATTATTACCTTTAAAATTGGGTAAATATAATCTGTAAACATAACTGTAAAAACATTAAATACAACAAGCCCATCTCTTAACTTAAGACTCTTGACTTAAATTGAAATATAACAAGGAAAAAGGTTTTTAGTATTAACAACCCAGACATACTGCAAATTCAGCTCATTCATCTACCTACTAGGTTGCAAGCGACTTCACTTTCGAATATTTTCTAACACAGTGCAAAAATTTGGCACCATAACAAATCGCAAAATGAGTTATCAACACTTACAATGTTGGCACAAAGATTGAGTGACTTTTTTTCATGCCATATTAAAATTCTCGATTTTATACATTTTTGATGAAACACTGAAACTCAATGACTTTTTTGAGCTAATTCTTGAACTTCTTAAGCAGTCTTTTACATCGCGAAAATTTTATGCTACTTGAAATAATGTATGGGGACTGCTAAAGAAATGCAAAATGACCTTTTTTACTAAAAATCTGGTATGGGTCCCACACTACTCCCTTTTATGTGTAAATTTCTTTGTAGATGATTTAGTGTTAAAATAGTGCTAGGAGTGAGCAAGATAGCAATTCGAACATTTCCACCCATAGTTTGACACGAAACAATGCAAAAAAAATGTTTTACAATGATTCATTTTCTAAATATCGCCGATTTTAACATCATTCAGTGGATTTTTCGCAAAATATCGCCAATAGCGCCAAATTGAACCCAAATTTAAAAAAAAAAAATTAAAAAAAATCGCCAAATTTGTCGCCATGTCGCCAAGTTGGCGTCAAACACTTGGCGACCAAAAGCTTGTCGATTTATCGCCAAGTGGTCGTGCCAATTCATCTGCTTTGACATTAATACTGATTTACCCCAAAAAAGGGGTTAAACACCCCCCTTGGGGGCATTCGAATGCAACCACAAGGGGAGATGCACAACTAGACCATCCTCAGAGCCTACATACCAAGCTAGAAGCTTCTACGGCATATAGTTTTTGAGTTATGCGACCCACATACATACATACATCCGCACACACGTACATACAGACGTCACGAGAAACCTCGTCGTAATTAACTCGGGGGTGGTTGAAAAAGATTTTTCGGCTGCTTATATGTTGGTAGGTACATATGCACGTGCTGACAGGTCGAAAAAACTACGCGACATTCATTCAGGGGTGAGCAAAATCAAAATTTAGACCGAAATTTGAGTGATATTTTTTTCGTGATCACAATACTTCCTTTACTACGTAAAAGGAAGTAAAAATGTCAAAAATAAAATAGACTCACTTTCAACATGCCTCAGCTCATTGCTACGATTAATAACGATGTCAGATATTCCACAGGATACAATTGTCAAGCTGTGCAGCGTTTCAGAGGCTATTCTTAGAACCTAAGAATTTTAACATTATCAGAAATATTTTACAAAACTAAAATATCACATAAAAAAATTGCATTTTCTCCCACAGAAATATTTTAGTGGAGTCATCTGCCCAACTGCTGGATATTCATTATTGAAAGTTTTCATGGACAATTTATTTTATTATTTAAATTGTTTGTTTTTAAACAAATGACGTTAAACATATTATTTTGAAAAATAATGATCCATTTTACTTGCATTTTCAACATAAAGTAAAACCTTGTTTAATAACTACAAAAAGAAAAGGCAAATTAGAAATTAGGTTTTTTTTTTTTTTTTTCAAAATTTAACATTAGTAGCTTCAATTCTTTAAGAATTAAATCCTGTTTCTGAAGATATAAGTGATTAATTATTCGACTTTTTGAGAAATATTTACTTTTAAAATTCAGAAAATAAATATTGTTTACTAAAACTACAATTCCATTAACTGGGTTGGTTAGCTGCTTTCATTGGGTTTAATGACCTTAAGAGCCTTCATAGGCTATACTGCACCAAACTACTGTTAAAAAGTCGAAAAAGGTGCCAGAGAAAAGGAGCTGTTAAAGAATAAAGGACATAAAACTTCTGGAATTTTGAAAAGTTTTCCAAGATAAACACATAAACGAAGTTTAACCAGTTAAGCGGCTGCGACGTGA
>JAXGGA010017709.1:0-23637 GCA_038373865.1 Uloborus plumipes | reverse complement strand
GAAAAGTTTCATTAGGGTGACTTAAACTCCCTCTAAAATCCTCAATTCACTTGTGTATACAACAATACAACGTAAAGTGCATTCATTTCCATCCTAAGGCAAATGATTAAATATATATACGCACCTTCCAAATCTCCATCTCTAGGCATCACCTATTGCGGAAGGACTTACCTCACCAAGATACGCGTGGGAGCCTTCCCGTTCGACCTTGGGGCGCCCCTGTCCCACTGAGAAAATGATCCAAGATCAAGAACGGGCCCCTTTCTCCAGAGGAGGGGAAGCCCAATAACGGTTCACTTTCTTCCACGGTATTCTTCCCTTCCTCAACCTTTGACTCTCACTTTTTTTTATTCTTCCACCTTTTGTGTTCCGTTCCACGTGGGGTGCGACCCCCAGAATTTTCCCGGGCCCCTAAGCAGCGGCAAGTGAAGGTTCCTGGAGGTTTCTCTCTCTCTCTGGGAGAGCTGACAAGTGCCGTGAAACTCTTCCATCATACTTAGCGGTAGGTATTGCAGGGGAATTGCGTTATGTGAGGTTCTATCGGAAAGTTCTCAGTAGAAGAAGATGAGGCTGTTTTTAACTAGGGTGCGGAATCGGAGCCGAACTGATTTTGGTGTAAGTGTCGGGAGGCAGAGGCTTTAAATTCCAAGATTCGGAGTCTATCATTTGTCCGTAACTGTGCCAGGGCAACCAATTAAGAGTCAGTCTTTCCGATTTTGAAATAAAGGAATTGAAGGTTCTAAAATTACAGATGTCAGGATATTTTCCATCTGAATGCTTCCCTAGCAGCACAATCTCATCGGCCGATGATCGGCATTTCATCGAAACCCGATGAAATTCTCATCGACCGATGATCGGATTTGTTGAGTTTTCATCGGGAATTGCTCCAATGTCTCATCGGCCAAACAGAATCCGAGCAGCAAAATCCGATGAGTTTTGCTCGAAATACGATGAGATTTGGAGCAATTTACGAGCAGTGCAGTCCCGTGCCCATGAATTTAGGATCAATTTTGGATGCTCGGCTTATTTTCATCCGGAAAGTTGATCGGCAGGATATCGCTTTCCGATGAAAAGTAGCTCATCGAAAACCGTGCTCGGATACTGATCGGAACGATGTCATCATGCGTTATGGGATGAGTTTACGAGGAGTTCGATGATCGGCCGAGCAAAATCCGAAAAGTGGATGCTACTTGGGTTAGCCCCTGTTTTTAATACACGTACCACCACACTAATTGTACCATAAATTTAAACTTTTGCTTATAACTTTTGGCTAGCTTAGTCATCGAAGCATATAAAAGCAAAGGGCTGTAACAGCCAAAATTTCAAATTTGTAGATAACTAGTATGAAAGGAAGAAATTCTCATCAGTTATAAGGAAATAGATACCATCAACTGGGACAACTTTGTCAAATTAAGATCTTTGTTTGTTTTTGAGAATAGTGATACCTCTCAAGTAGCATCAACTCATCGGATTTTGCTCGGTCGATCATCGAACTCCTCGTAAACTGATCCCGTAATGCACGATGACATCGTTCCTATCAGTATCCGAGCACGGTTTTCGATGAGTTACTTTTCATCGGAAAGCGATATTCTTCTGATCAACTTTCCCGATGAAAACAAGCCGAGTTATATTCCATCGAAAAACTATATCCTTCCGATCAAGTTTCCCGATGAAATTCATCGGCACGGGACTGTTTTGCTCGCATATTGCTCCAAATCTCATCGTATTTCGAGCAAAACTCATCGGATTTTGCTGCTCGGATTCTGTTTGGCAGATGAGACATGTTGGATCATCGGCCGATGAGAATTTCATCGGGATTCGATGAATGGCCGATCATCGGCCGATGAGATGATGCTGCTAGGGCTGGTCCGTTACAAAATTCTCAAACCAGCGAATACATAGGGTAGACGGACCAGTGAATGAACACTCAAGCGAAATTTCGTTTTCAAAAATTCATAGCATCGTTAAAAATTGTTGCATTTGCCACATTTCAGTAGAAACACTTCAGCGGATATATGTAATTGTTTTTCAAAATATTGCGCGCAAAATATTTTTAAGGTTCTGAATCAGGTAGTTTGGGGGGTTGAAAGGGGAAAAAGTGCCTAGACCCAGTGAATGAACACCCCAAACAAAAGACAAACGCAGCGTTTTCTAGCTGTTTTCTTTTTGGAAATGTGTAGAAGGAAGTCACTACTGCCTGTTTAGCTAAGAAAAATGTTTTTAAAACTTATTTTTCTGAGAAATTACGAGGTTCATTCACTGGTAGGTGTACCCTAGATGCGGTTTTGTATTCGCAGGAAAAATATCGATTAACTGAGTAAAAATCAAAAAGCAACGTCTAAAAGCACAAATAAGTCAAGTTAAAAATCGGCAAACATGTTTTAAGGGCATAAAGCCTCCTTCTTCAGTGCCAAAGCAAGAAATAGAAAGACCCAAAGTACCGGGAGAGTTTACATTAAATTCTCTCTCTCCCCCTCTTTTTGGTTTTTACTCATTTTCGCACAAAGTGAACTGTTTTTAATTTCTATTAACTGGTTTTAGAACGTAGTAGAGAGCTAAATATCATCTTTTTCAAAAAATAACAAAAAAATTCACACATGGTAAAGTTGTCTCTGTTCATTATACTAGTAGCTCTCCTGGCGGGTACTGCTATGCAGTATGATTAAGAAAACCTTTCAAAAAGTGCTGTTTCAACATCTTGAATTTTCGATTTTTCCCCAACAAAAGCATTTGCTAAGTGTGTGTGTGAGAGAGAGAGAGAGAGAGAAAAGGAGTAAGTAAAAATAAAGAGAGTGCAAGGTCTGGGGGGTATGGTAAAGATCCCGGTGATGTTCAACAGGAAGCAAATCGTACTGCATCACGACAATGGTAAACCACATGCAACTTGGGTGAAAAATGTAGAGTTAGACTGGGAAATTCTTTCGTATCTACCTTAATTCTCCAACTTTGCATTAAACATTTCTTACTTATTTTAATCAATGCGAAATTTTTTTGAGGAAGGAAAATTCAAAAGTGATGATGACGAAACTTTTGGGCATGAAACTATTGAGAGCAAAATAGCAAAAAAACCATTTGAGAAAAATTTGAGTAAAAAACTATTTGAGCAAAATTTGAGTAAAAACTATTTGAGCATTTTGTTTTTAAAGATAAGGCATTCTTCAAAAATGTCTTTTATATAAATTATATAACTCTGGCAAAAAGTTGTAAGCAACTTAGTGTTTAATAGTACAAAAAAAAAAGAAAAGAAAATAGTGTATTAAAAATAAGAATTTTTCCAGCAGCCTAATGAAAAAGTTTATTAATCATAATTCGTTAAGATCAGCACCTAAAAAATCTCATATTATACTTCGAAATGTTCTGTACGGCTTTCGTTTATAATATGTGCAATGAAATGTTTAATAAGTTGTGTGCAGTTTTCTTGACGAGCAACTTCTTGACGTAAATCTTAATTTAATGCATTTTTTAAAACGAACGAAGCCATAATTCTAACATTCGTCAAAAAGACAACTTCATAAGTTTTTTTTATTTATTTTGTAATGCATAATTTAAAGTTAAATAACTTTGGCTTGAACAACCAGGGATTTAGGCCCTAATTTATTAAAATGTGTCTCGGAAAATTGAAGTTTTAGGACTTTAAAATTTCTGCCATATCTTTAAGTTTCCAAAGAGAAAAAAAAGTCAATAGCTAAGTTGTAAAACATCTCAACGAATAAACAAAATATTTCCTGAACTGATCATTTACTTACTATCAAAATCTTAAAACGGCTTTTCTTTACTAAAAAAATATGCTATGGGGTCTTTTTTCCCATAAATTAACCCTTTTATAACCAGTAACCTAAAAACGGGACGCTTGTTAATTACTGCATACAAAAACCTGTAATGGGTATATCATTTTACTAAAGCTGTTTCTCACAAGTTAAATAGTCCTTCTTCTTGAGAACACCAGTTAGAGCCACTATTTGGACATCAGAGTTTATTTTTTGAGAGCTATTTTCAGACAAATCAGTCAAGCAATGATATGTACATGAAAGTAAGCGAACTTTTTTTTCATAAAATTAAGCTATTTTAAAATGATTTGCTTAAAATTAAACAGAGATGCTATTGTTACTTGTTATGTAATGTTACTTTGCAAAAGAAAAGTCAAGTAAAGTCGTATTTTGCTCACATATCTGCAAAATATCCAATAAATAGGACGTTAAATAACTTGATATATATGGCAACGGCAAAATATTTTAGGCCTAAAATGTATGTAAACCATTCCAAGTAAGAGTTTTAAGCAGATAAAAATTGAAAAAAAAAAAAAAAAAATGTTAAAAAAAGCTTGGGCATAAATGGGTTAAGTGGATTTTTTTCCCCTGAAATCTTAATTTTTTTAACTGGTTTGTCTTCATACTTCAAAGATTTCTAAAAGCCTTGCGTAACCCCTTTACCCCCTTTTCGGCAGAGGGTTTCCCAGCTCAGCCATTGGATGAGAGCGCATATGTTTATCCCTTTCTTTACCCCCTCTTCCGCATCCGCGAGCAACCCCACACCCCTGCCAACGAGATAGAGAGCTCCCCTAGCGACGGAGTCACCCTTTGGACACCAACCGACTAACATGGCCGACCAAGATGGCTGCTCATTTACATCGTCTGCGCTCGAGGTGAGTTGAAATTTTTAATATTCTAATTACAAAGCCTTTTTAAAAATAATCTTACGCGGAAATCTTTTACGTTGGAAGTTTGTTTTATCACTAACTGTTCTTGGTTGTCTGTTACTTCAAACGAATTTAAAATGAGCCCGATTCGAAGCCGCGAATTTCTTCTAAAAGAGATTTTAATTAAACCGTGCATGTAATTAGTGGGGAAGAAGACGCAGTTGTTGTTTTCTCAGTAATGGCGGTCGCGCGTTGATGATTTTCTCTGGATGTTGTCTCGTTTCGGATATTCCGTGGTTGGAGTTTCGGATGTTTTGATTCTGCGAATCGGACTTTTATAGTCACGTGGTTGGTGGAAAAGTTTTTCGCTCTGGAATTTGTTTATTTTTTGCTCAAGACGTGTTTTAGGGGAGTGCGTTACGGAGATAAACGCATCTCCATTACATGATTTCTGAAATTGAAATATTTTGTGTTGTGTTATGCGCTGAAGTTATTTTTACTTTGATTTAAAAAAAAAAATCTTACACTTTTAAAAATGTTTGTAATTTATTATTTTTCATTTTCACCGTTACTTGATAAGATTTTAAATCCTTAAAATATCAGTTTATATTAAAATAGTATCGATTTTCAATAATATATTTCGAATTTGGAAATTATACGTTGAATTAAAACAGTAATTCTTAATAATTTAGTTAAAATTATATGTAGTTTCTATTAGAAAAAGAAATAAACATTGTGATTTTTTTAATGATTTATAGCTCTTGTAACAGACATTTCGTTTTCTTTTTTGAGAAGTCAAAGGGGCATTATGTAAATAAATTTTTAATAAAAACAAATCGGTTGAGTAAAATTAAGTTATTTTGCTTGAAGAATAAACATTCAGAACAGCGGAAGTTTTAATTAATTTTCTTAAAAGTTGGAAATATCTAAGCATAGGATGAGGGAAACACATTTTAGTGGCATACTGCATCTCTTTCGTTTTTCATTGTATTCCAAAAGGGTATTTAATGCAACAACTTTTTTTTTTTTTTTTTTTTGACTGTTGATCTTTATCTAGTTATGGTTATGCTCGTTACGATCGTTGTCAACACGATAGCCACGGCGTTTTGCTCTCCCAAAACTTGAGTATGGACTTGATAGTTTATCAATTTCTTATCTATTTATTTATTCGTTAATAATTCATTTATTATCTTATTTATTTATTCATTCATTCATTTTTTGACACTAAATGTGCTACACGTTATGAACTAAGTAATTCAAAACAGTAGTTTCTTTGTAAAAACAATTTGGAAATTTGTCCTAAGACAAAAGTAAAACATTATCTGCTGTTGCACTAAGCAGTTTTATTACTTATTTCATCAGTTTTTTTTTATTTTTATAGAAAAAGATTTTTTAAGAAATATAATGATCTACAGAATTTATTTAATAGTTAATAAGTTTGGTGTTTCATGCGTTTTTGAGCTTGAAAATACTTAATCCAATACATATTTTTTTCTTTCACAGGTCTGTAGACTAATTTCTTATACTTAATGTTTTTAAAAAGTTCACCTGGAAATAAACAAGCCTATTTTCTGGTAAATGAAAATCGAAGCAGTATTACTTGTTTTCCCGTCTTTTTTTCGCTTATTCACATTAAAGTTTAAACTATGTTTGATGTGCATGTTTTTAGAACGACTACCACAAAAGAAAATATTTTTTATGGAAAAAATACAACTTAAAAATTAAGAGAAATTAAATGATAGAAAAACAATATTTATTCTATGACTACGTAAAAAAAAATTTAAATTTTAAACAGAATATATTTGGGTTAAACTTGCTTTTTTCCGTAAAAAGTTATTTAAATTTTTAGATATAAATAACACAAATTAAAAAACTGCCTAAAACAATAGGAAAAATCAATTATTAAAAACTAAATGATAATCTCTACTAATAATAAAGCTGAAGGTGGTTCTGTCTGTCCTTCTTTCTTTCTTTCTGTCTGTCTGTCTGTTACGCGCGTAGCGCCAAAACCGTTCGGTCGATTTTCATGCCACTTGGCACAAAATTAGTTTGTAGCATGTAGTTTTGCACCTCGAAGCGATTTTTCGAACATTCCATTTCGTTCTTTTTCTATTCGAATTCTTAGAGGAAATTCGATAAAATAGGGAAGAAATATTCCATACACATTTTCAAGTCTTATGTCATTCGAAAGCTTGAAATTTTCTGCACAAAATGACGTTTTTTCGAAGTTTCTACGATCATCAGGAGAGCTGTAACAATTGTTTTTAGAATCCCGAAATTCAAGGCTTACCTTCAGTAAAGCAAGCCAAACGATTCTAAAATGACTTTGCTCGCGAATAAAATTTGTTTGAAAATAGAGATGAAATGAATTATTTTATCAACGGAAATCAACTTTTCATGTTGTTACCATGGTTACGTTTTTATTTCGTTCTTTTTCCCTTAATAATTTTAAAAATGTATTTGTTTTTGTAACAATCCAAACTCCAAGCCTTATTAAAATTAGTCAAATGAAATATTAAAAACGGTGATAAGATGGCACCTGTCAATCAAATGAGAAATCGAGTCCTTTCCTTAAAATACAGGATACCATTCTAAATTTATCGTCTGCAAAACATATTTTACTTCATTATTAATTTATTTCAATATAAATTGCAGCAAATGGCTTGAGTGAACGAATTTAGCTTTTAATTTATCGTTTGCTGGTTGATCTTTGTCGATGTTTATTGTTTTTATTATCATTGTGAAGAATAATGCACGAAATTTCTATGACTAATACTTAAAATTTTTAGGATCAGTTGAGTTTAAAAGAAAAAATTGCTCCAAATATACTTTTGCAATGTGATTATTTATTGTTGGACTGTAATTTGCAGCAATAATTGCATTTAATAAATAATGAAAGACAATATTAAAAATTATTTTTTTGGCGACTTTTTTACAATTTGGCATTCAATTCTATTTCAGTATATTTACTTCTATCTTATTGCGATATTGCAACGTTCTTTCTAAAGTATGTCATTTCGGAAAATGTATTATTTTGTTTTTGAAGTTAGGAAAGAAAACTTTCTTCTTCTTTTAAACTTTGGTAAGATTTCTGTTGGTTTCTGTGAGCAACAAAATTTTTCTTATTTTTTCTTTTGGCTTATTTTTGTGCACCTATCTTTGGGGTTGCATTCGAATGTCCCCAAGGGGGTGATTTACCCCTTTTATGGGGTAATCAGGGCTTTCAATGCAGACCAAAGTGATATGAATTGGCGCGACCACGTGGCGATATCTCGCCAAGCTTTTGGTAACCAAGTGTTTGACGCCAATTTGGCGACATATCGCCAAGTTGGCAATAAATTTAGCGAAAAAAAATTTTTTTTGGGTTCAATTTGGCGCTATTGGCGATATTTTGCGAAAAATCTACTGAATGATGTTAAAATCGGCGATATTTAGGAGATTAATCATTGTAAAACATTTTTTTGCATTGTTTCGTGGCAAACTAGGGATGCAAATGTTTGAATTGTTATCTTACTCACTTCAAGCACTATTTTAGCACTTAAGGCATCTACTAAGAAATTTACACGTAAAAGGAAGTAGTGTAGGGTCCATACCAAATTTTTATATCATACTTTGAAGGAATTATAGTTGAATTATAACTAAAATAGAGTATTTTTTTCTGCTATATCATTTTTTTACAAATGAACTTTTAATTTTATACCACGGGCAAAGCCGTGCGGGTACCGCTAGTGTGTATAATAAACTGGTTGCATTTTTTTGTGGGAGGGAAGGGAGAGGAGGGCATAAAATTTCTTGAACTTTAAAAACAATCTTCGCTATGTTAAGTTGACAGAAAATGAATTTTAATATTTTTTAGTACCAAAGAAAAAAGTAAATATTGAACATGATGATTAAAAAGTTTGAAAATATATTCCAGTTACATCAAGCATAAAATTGTTTGCAATTATTTATTTAAAAGTATTAACAACTCTTCTAGTAATGTTTAATTATTATCAATCAGTTAAGTTTACCTTTGTCACTGCTGAGCCTACGGATAGTCGTATTCTTTTTTTTAAATCTTTTTCTTCTTCTTTTTTTTATTTTAGGATCATTGTTTTTTTTTAAATTAGATTTGTATGAAATTAGTAAAGGAAGAGCAACACAGACACACACACCTATCCCCATTATTGAAGTCTCGCATCTAAAAAAAATTTTTTTAGCATTTTTTACATTTATTGTTTTGTACTTGACCTCTCTCTTTTCCCCTTTCTGTTTTGAGCATACGTTTTGCAAGATACTGTGCCTTTTTTCAATGTATTCCTCTTCTTCTTGTTGTTCTTTTCTTTTTTTGACTTCAGCCTGAAAGCAGGTTAAAAACAAAAGTGTTCTATACGTATCTACATATACGTATCTACATATAATTTATTTTAGACACCAGTATTTAAAGTCATTACTAGTGGAAAAGTAAGTTATTAATAGTGAATAATCAATGTACATGAACATAGCTAGCATTTTTCAGCTGAACTTTTGAAAATTATAACCCTTCTGTTTCACGGAGAACACTAATTCCATTTGATACATGTTCAATGGAGAATATTTCTCTGAAGTTTGTGAATATGGTTCTCACATTTATTGAGGGGCCGCATCGCCAAACAGTGTCATCCGCCTTTCTACTTAAGTCAACATAGATATACAAGAAAACTTTTCAAACATGCCGATTTTTAGTTTAGGCCCTCTATTGTAGGAGTAACCCTTAGCACCCAAAGGGGACCGAGGTATAGCTGGGAGAGAAAAATACCAAATCGTTTCAAAAAAACATGTTGAGCATCTGCAAACCGAAAAGTTAAGCTAGGTGATAATGATAATAATAATAATAATAACAACAATATCAATAATAATAATAGAAGAAAAAAATTTATACTAATAATAACAATATTAGTAATTTTATGATAATAATAAATAATAGTAATTTTATAATAATAATAATAATAATAATAACAATAATAGTAATAGGTATAATAATAATAATAACAATGATGATGACGACGACGATAATACTAATAATGATAATAACAATAATAATAATAGTGGTAATAATAATAATAATAATAATAATTACTTTATTGTGGAAAAACGAACAACACCTACAGAAATGCTAAAAAGTTGGCACATAAAAATGAAAAGAACTTCAAACGAAGTAAAAAATTGCGAAGTCGAATTCCAAATTTGAGAGGGTGAAAAAAATGACACTTTTGTTCAAATTGCTGTTATTTCCTTTCTTTCAAGTTATCTAGTCTTGTTCTCTCTCGAAGTGTCTGTAATGTTAGTTGCAAAAGGTTTAGCAGCAAGGAAGAATGGGAATTTTTGAAAAATGATAAAACAATGAAAAAACTGCATTGAACTGTACAAAGAGTAAGAATTGGATTTTTCCTCAAATGCATTTCTTGTTTCGTTTTATGATACAGTCGAGCCGTCGCAAAGGAATAGCCATTTTTCCACGAAAAAATATTCTAATAAGCGGGATATTCTTTCAACCGACTTTCTAATAAGCGGTCTCGACTGCATTTTTTAAATGTTTTTACGCAAAACCAGTAAAATTGACTACCCTTGATCCTTGTAAGTCAAACACCTGTTTATGTTGATCGCTTTTGTCAGGGACGGAATTAGTCCCATCTTATATAATGAAGGAAAACCTTTGTAATTTGACCACCATTCTATCTCGTCTTAACCACCTGTCTTTCTTGACCACTATAGAATATTGTGCACCACCCTTGGTTTGGAGTACTGTAAAAAAAAAAACTTTGTAAGTTGACCACTTGGTTATTTCTCAAACTTAATAGAATTAGTTTATTTTATTATTTGTATTGTTTATTTATTTATTTGTTTGAAAAAGAACTTTTCAAGAACTTTTTTAATGCTATGATACCAGACGAGCATTTCCCCAAACAAATGAAATAGTAGCATAATGCTTATCCAAACCATATATTATCACATTAAGGAGTTATTTTGTTGAAAAGTAAATTATCAGGGTTGCAAATGCATACAATCTGCTCTGCTCCAATTTCCCTTCACGAGGTCAGGAAAATGGGAATTGCCCCAGACCTGAATAAAATTTACGATAAAGATAAAGGTATGGGAAAGAAAAACGAAGAATTTAAGTCATTTTTGACTGGTAATGAATATTTAGGAATTGCTAATTTTTTTATCAATTTACTGAAATTTTATACTTTATTCATTTTCGTTCTCAAAAAACAAAACTTTTACTTATCGTTTTGAAGCAGTGTTAAACAATAAAGCGAGTTTAAAGTATATCAATTAGTTGAAAAATTTATGCATGGTACAAGGCACTAAAAAGCTACTAAAATATTACCCGGGCATTCTTCATTGTCATTTTTAAATGCTGGACAGTTCTAACTGTTGCGATTCATGGATTGTTGAACACGCAGAGCTTATAGTGCGGCTCTGATAAGTTAAGGTTCAACCTTGAACATGTTTCCTTCTTTTTGAGGAGTTCAGTGAAAATGGTAAGTTCTCGGAGCGGATTTCAGTTGAAATACTTTCGCATATCTATGAAAGTAACCCACCTTCACTCGGAGCTTATCATCCATCCCTATTATACCAAAAAGAAGTAAACGTTGTCAAGGTCAGGCCTCAACTTACTGGAAGTGAAATGAGTATGTTTGAGAGCGGGCGTCTCATCTTTTAAGTAAGGATCGTGCAGGCACCGTGAGGATCGTTTATGTTTGAGGATAATTAATGAAAATTAGTTTCTGAAAAAAATTAGTTCTAATGTCTAAATCAAAGTTATACGAAATTTTTTCGAAACTTTTTAGCCATCATTTTACCTATTTTAAAACAAGTAATATGACTGAGAACATTTTGATGTGGGTTAACATAAAATTATTTTAGCAGTGTTACGACCACGTAATAAATATCAAAATCTTTAATAGAGCATGAATCTCCCCCCCCCCTTACCCTCAGTCTTTTTTGTGAGCACATAAATTTGGAAAGTATATCTTCAGTCAATTTAGATTGCCGACCGCTGTTAAAGTATATGTACGAGGAGGAGGCCAACCCCTTATCTTTTCTTAAGCATGCGCTGCGCACACTGTGCGTCACTCACTGTGCGACACTGTGGTCAACTTAGACTTCGCTGACCACTGCAAAAAAAAATTAATTCATCTTAAAGATATTTACGGTTTACTGAATTATCAATAAAACATGAGCATGAATTATAAACATTAAAATTATAGTGTTTAAAATTTGTGTTCCCCAAAATTTAACCTTATCCATTTCTTTAACTGCACATGTTCAGAGTATTTTCATTACTAAGCAAGTTTTCTCAGCTGCGCATAAAGTAAACTAAACGATTAAAAATGTGAAAATTTAAACAACTTTGTGCTTAAAAATAAAAGCAAATAATACAACGTTGAAAAAGTATCTGTGCTATTTTAAAACTGTATTATTTGTTTTTATGATTAAAAATGTGTTCATTTGCTAAATAATAAATTCTGTAATTTATTGAAGAACAATATTGTTAAAAATGTTGGAAGTAATAAACATAAAAAATCTTGTTCGCACAATTAATTTGAGTGTGCTACTAAATTTAATGGTCAGCCCACCGTGGTATTGAGATATCGGCATTTAAGAAGCAGTTAGTCTTACAGCAACTATATAAGGCTGATTTTAATAATAGTTAGACAAATTAGGCTTTAATGATTCAACTTATTGACCCTTCTGAAAAATTATTGAGGCTAAACTTTTTGATAGATGGAGTATAAACTTTCAAAAATATTTGAGTACGTTATGTACTATAAAATAAAGTTCATAAAAATGCTCATTTATCCATGGAAAAACAAAATGTGAAAAAAACTAACTATAAATTGATACTTTTGTATCTCAAGTTAACAGATAACGTGTATTACTTAGTGAAATGTGTTAATTTAAATGCATGTTGCAAAAATCTTCCATTATAAATTCCATAAGATAATTAAGTTTAATTAGTCTTCCAATTAAATATACTTATTTATAATGGAAATAAATTTGGTAAGTATACATATATTTCTATTTTCAGGCCGTTTAATTAGAAGTTAGAAAAAAGTTGAAAGAACATATTCGCATTAAAAGTATAAGAAACTAGAAGTTAATAAGTAAAATGAACCGAAAATCAAATTTTGCTGTTCACCACAAAATAAGAGTGAAAAAAGAGCACTTTGTAGATGTGAAAGTTTCATATTCCAATATTTTTACAATAAACGCTTTTAGAACGAAACTCCGAGTTTAAACTCTTTTGACTGATGCTTTTGTATATCGTTCTTCAATTACGATTTCGAATAGCTTCCTGGACAAAACGGGGAAACTATTACTTTGATTTTATAGCATAAATCGTTTGAGCTTCTTTTCCAAACTTAGGATGATCAAGAAAAATGACATTTGGTGCGAAAAAATAAGTGAAAAAGATTCTAAAAGACGAGAAAAAAAGTATTCTACCCGAGGAAAGGAAGAGAAACATGCTGAACAGGAACTTTCTGCCCAAAAATTTCTCCCGATTTCCTATCCCGCCTGCAGATAGGAAAATTCTTCGCTACACGGTCATTAACTTAACGGGCTAATAATAATGATAAAAAAAGAGAAGCACCCCTTCCTAAAAAAAGAAAAAAAGAAAGAAGAAAAAAGCTTTTCTCACCAGAACTCGTCAAAGAAATCGAGAGGAAGGCAAAGAAAGGATGGATCGAATTTCGAGTCAAATTTCCAACCGATGGCCTCCGTTTTCTAACTTTTACTTCTGGGAGTTTGGAATCGATCATTAAGCGATAGAAGGGATACCTTGCGAAAAAAAAAAGGAAGATTCGAATGAGTTCAGGTGCCCCCCTCTCCTGAATTACGCTGATGACACCACATTAGAGGAATTTTTATTTCGTTTTATAGTGATGTTATATTATTATATTTTCATACCGCCTTGCAGAGGAATTAAACTGAAGACGATGTATTTTCTTTGATGGATCTTTCCATCTCGGATTACGTTTGTTCTTCGGAAATACTGACAGCCGTATCAATGGAAGCACGCAGCCGTCTTTCATTGGATTTGGTTTGTTTTCAGTTATCGGACTCATTGAGTAACGGGCAATCGACTCTAACGAGAATCGATACTTTCTTTTTTTATTATTGAAATAAAGTCTGCAATTGGTGAAGTTTTCTATTTAAATAGGAAGGAAAGAAAAGCAGAGAAAAGGCCAAAATTGAAAGCATAGATTGTAATTCTGTCTTTCTGATTTTGGGTATTAGCTTTTGAATTAGGAACATTCAGTTTCAATGCATAAAGAAATCACTTGATTCGTAGCTATTTATAAAAAAAAGCAAAAAATGCATTGCGATTTTATTTATATTTCAATTTATGTTTACTTTTTGACTTTTGTTTTTTTAAAACAGACAAAATTTATCAGAAACTAGTTTTATTCTTAAACGGTCGTCTGCTATTAAATAAAAAAAGTAAAGACTAAATATTTCGAAATGCAAATAAACTATAGAAGGTGCTGAACAATTATATCAACTGGAAGATGTAAAGACCCAAGGAGACACATCTGCCTTTCCCACGCAAAATTGAAATTTCTTACAATTTTAGCTGATTTCTTGAATCACCGCAAGGTGGCGTGTTCAAACTCTAGAGCTGTAACTAATCTGTTAAAGTTGCTTTACAACGATTAGCTGCTGTTAAAATAAAGTTTTAAGATTAAACTGATAAAAACGGCAACGAAAATGTCTATAATATTAAATTTTGTAAACAGTTTCAGGGTTTTAAGGATCATGTTTTTGTGCTTTTCTAATAAACTAAATCTAGTATGGAGGTAAATTATTATTATTAATATTATTTTGTTTTGTTTTGTAATATTTTTCAATCTACAGTGCTTTGTATAAATGTATTTTTTGAGCAATTTTTCAGCTTAGGTAAAAACAAAAGTATTGTTAAAAGCCGTTATGGAAAAGAAATCATAGTTCGTGTTTTTATTGAAGCTCCCCAAACACACTCACAAAGAGGGTTTCATAACAACAGGTATGTTTCCAAAACATACTTTTTAGGCATTTTCTACGTAGTAAAAAATACTTCTAGGTTCTAAGTATTAGGTAGCAAACACGTTATCAAGTTGGTACCAGGATTGAGAACGAATTAATTTAATAAGTAATATATTTAGTTCACTCTATCTTCAAAGATATACTTATTTAATTAAAAGCAAATGTATAAATCAAGTGGAATTTAAAATAAATGTAAATTAATAGCATGAGGCAAAATGTTTGTTGTGAATGATTACAATGTGAACGAAATAAGAATGTTATTAAAACAAGATATTTATTAAAATATAAGATATAATAAGATGTTTATTAAAATTTGAAAGATTTTAAGTGTTTAAGAAGGTACTGATAGTGACATGAATGAGATAAATTTCGAAAATTGTAATATCTGACCTTGATAATAAATACCTACACCTTCCAATGAAAATAAATATTTTAATTAAAAGGATTTAACAATTTCAATATCATGGTGCTTCAGCCATGATGGAATGTCCTTAATTTTCAGTTAAATTTAGGAATAAAATTATTTCGTTAGTAAAAAGAAATCGTTAAGTATAAATCAGGGACCACCAAACTTTTTGGCTAATTGGTCATTTTCAAAAAATCCTCTAGGTTTGCTGGACAAACCCCCACCCCCTCTCCAGATCAAGATTGTTCATCATATGCATTACACAGACCAATCACAGGCATGTTTTTTTTTTTGTATTCAAAATGATTGAAATATGCAGTAACTACATTTTTAGTTACGCGTTGTGACATTGCTAGAATTTAAAGATAAGTTTAAAATATTTCTTGAAATTGTCACTTCTCATCCTCCGGATGCTGAAATTTTTATTTGGCATTAGAATTAACATTCATTAAAAAAAATTGTTGTGGATTAAAAAAGACTAAGACAATCACTTAGAAGTGAATTTCAAATTGGTTTATTTCAAAAGCTATCAATTCTATAACATAAAAAAATGTCCTACTTAATCATCATTAGTTACTATTCGTGAGCAATCTCCATTCATTACCTGTTAGAAACACTTTTTAAAGCCTTTTAATCTCTTATTGACTTAGAAGTATTCCCCAATATCTTTTTCCCTGCAATTTCATTTAACCAATCTAGCTTTCTTCTCCTTTTTTTGGAATTAGAAGTCGTAAGATGCTTAATTTCCAATGAAATAAAACAGAAAAAGTTATGAAGAAACTTTTAAACGTTAGATTAAGACAGAATAACGGAGCTGGCTTCCTTGATCTCATTGAATATTATAGTAATTGATATTGCATTAGTCCTACGCTGCGAAAAATAAGCTTTTTTTTTTTTTTTTTTTTTTAATATAATACTGGCAGCGAAGGTTTCAGTTCAAAACTGTAAAAGCACAGTAGTAAACTGTAAAACTAGCTGTTTTACAGTTTATTACTGTAAAAGTAGCAATTTTACAGTTTATTACTGTAAAAGTAGCAATTTTACACTTTATTACTGCAAGTAGCAATTTTACAGTTTATTACTGTAAAGTTAGCAATTTTACCATAAAATAAGCTGTATTATACTGTAAAAACAGCAGTGTAATACTGGAAGCAGAGACTCCAGTTTAAAACTATAAAATGCACTGTAATAAACTGTGAAACTAGCAATTTTACAGTTTATTACTGTAAAATTAGCTGTATTATACTGTAAAAACAACATCTATTTTTTTACAGTGTATGTCTGCAATAAGAAACTGGCAGAATATAAACACACAATGCATTTTCACAGTATAGTTAAACATGTCTAGTAATTACGTTTTGGATGATCTACACATCTAAAACCTAAGATGCTGGCGGGCCACTTATGGGATGGGATGTTACATGTTTTTGAACGTTAAAATACGTGCATAACTTTCAAAAATAATATTTTTAAAAAAGGTGCACTATTTTCGTAATAAAGTATTTTAAATGCTGATAAAATGTATTTCATTCAACATTGTACTTTAATGCGTCCCTATTTTTATGTCCAAAAATTATTCCTTTGCTCTACTTGATCCAACAAATATGTTTTGTTTGGGCTTTGCAGTAATGTTTGTTAAATACGAAAAAAAAGTACACAATCGAGCATAGTTATTCAGTCTCAGTTCTTTAAAAGATGTACACAATCAAGCATAGTTATTCAGTCTCAGTCATTTAGAAGATGTACACAATCAAGCATAGTTATTCAGTCTCAGTCATTTAGAAGATGTACACAATCAAGCATAGTTATTCAGTCTCAGTTATTTAAAAGATGGTCTATTCCTCCTTGGGTCATCATCTCATTTGTTCCCATACACAACGTTTCATAAAAATATCTTATTACTAGAAGCATGCTATATTTCTGACTAAACTTATTTGCTACTTTAGAAATGCACATTTTTAGAGGTACGAAGAATGAATGAAATTATGTTGACAGTCAAATGAATACAATCGAAGGGACAGGTGGATAAAGGTGATGTGTAAAATTTTTTTAAATTTCTAGAAAAAACTTTCAAAAAAAATGTTGTGCTCTTTTTTTTAATGGATTTTTCTCAACGGATAAAACGGGGTCATATTCTTAGTTACCACAGCTATTTCTGTGACTAAGGGGACATGATACTGATGGACTTATCGCCTTCATCCATGGTAAAAGTAAGTTTCAAAAATTGTCACATATCACCTTTATCCACGTGCCTCTTCAATTGAAAACTTATCTCGAAAAATTTACTTTTGGTGATTTAAAGTATTCTTTCCTGACATAAATCCACAGAACCCTGCAGCTAAAATGATTTACAGCTACAAGTATGGCCCTTTGGTTCTTCGATCTTGTGGAAGGAGAAGAAATTTAAAACAACGTTTGTTTTACACACAATTCTAGGTGTCTATTCTCTCCCAGTGTTCCATTCCTCTCCCTACTCCTCCTTACATCGTCACTGGGGTGTATTATAATTCAGAAACCAAACGTAGTTAGATCTTTAAACAAAACATGTATTTTAAAGTAGCATCAATGTGATTAAAAGATTAAAATGAATCCTTGTTACAAAACTCCTTAGGATACACCTTTTAGAAGCAGTTGTAGGAGTTAGAAAAATGTAGTTAGTTATTCTTCTTTCTTTAGATGTGGGGTATTTCACGGTATTTGTGACATATAGGTGTCCGTAACAAAACTTTTTAAAAGTTTAAAATTTTTATGTATATTGAAAAAGTACGTTCTAAAGTATATGAATATCATATTGTTTTCATAGTTCACTTTATATTATGTTTGTAAAATCACTCAGAACATTGAAAATGCAATTTTCACTGTTGCGGACTGTACATTGAATTTTTCTTTATATCTGGCTTAAACCGATTTTTAAGCCAAAACTGGTACTTGAGACAGATAAAGAAAAGGCTCACTTCTAATATAGCTAACAATTTTAATCAAAAAGTGCGTTCTATAAAAATTATAGATTGTGAAAATGATGGCTGTAGAGTCCGTAACAATAATAGGAATAAAAGTTTAGTTTTTAAAGAAAAATTCAATGTAGAGTCTGTAACAGTGAAAACTGCATTTTCAATGTTCTAAGTGCAATTACAAACTTAATATAAAGTGAACTATGAAAAAAATATGATATTCATGTACTTTAGAATGTACTTTTTCAATATATATAAAAAAATTTAACTTTTAAAAAGTTTTGTTACCCACACCCCTATGTCATAAATACCGTGAAATGCCCCATGTCCAACATTTTTAGTAGTATGTACAATTTTTTTCACTTTCAGTTCCAAAGTCAAAATAATTGAAACTAATTTGTAAGCTCGTTCACCTTCAATGTATCTTACTGCCTCCCCGTTCTTTTAAGAGACCCTTTGTATTTAATTTACGTATTTTTCTTTTTAGTTTGGTTTAATTTCTCTCATTTTCAACGACATTAGATCAAAATTTGCGTATTTGCAACCGTTTTCAAAAAACTGTCCAATGTCTTAGAAATTTACATTTATCTCATCTAAAGTTTTAATTTTTGAATAAAATTTAGCGATTACTAACAATACAAGAAAAAGGCATATGATATTTCAAATCACAATAAACAAACAAAATCAAAACAATAATATCTCAAATAGTATTTTAAATATTAATATTTTAAAATAAAAGTTTGTTGCATTTGTTAAATCCGAAAAGTAGAAGAATCTTCAGAATAAATCTGTAATAAGTTTTGATTTTTGTTTTTACTTTTTTTTTTCATTAACGCATTTAATATTAGTATTGCATGTAATTATCTTATTACTAGCTTCTATTTGTTTTATCGTATTTTTTTAAAATAATTCCAAGAAACTTTTAAACATAAGTTCTTTAGTTTTAATTTTACTTAGGCAAAAAGTAATAATTTTTGAAACATTTCAAGCTCCTTCTCGATCTTTTAAAAACTTTTGCCACAAACATACATACAATTTTAAAACTAATCGAAACTATTTTATCGTAAGATACTCTTTTTTTTTTCAAATTAGAAAATCAACTTCGTAAAATTGTTGAATGATATCCCTAATTCGTTTAAGTGAAAATCAAAAAAAGTTTTCGTGAGCTCAATTTCCGACCTCATTAGAGCAAAAAACTCGAAAACCTCTCTTACGTCAAACATGGGTTAAACGCGGAATACATAAAATGTACTTTTAATTTGTCTAAAAATATATTCATTCAATCGTATGCAGGAAAAAATATTTTAAACTGGCGGTTACCTTAAATTTTGTAACATTTATTTGACTTTGCATAAAAAATATGCTTTGAAACATTTCTTAGATTGAGAGAGAAAAAAAAAAGGCTCGAAAATTTCTATGACAAATCATGTTTATATGCAATGAATGCTCAGGTATGCACTTAGCAAATTAAAAAGATAGACTTTATTCTCTATTTACGTGTACAATAAAGGAGATAAGGAACAAAATATAAAAAAAGACAGTTTAAGTCAAAACAAAAGTGGCCCTTCAACTAATCTGAATCTTAATAAAATGCACCTTTTTTCAACTTCTGACTATCTAGAAGCATATGTACATTTACATTTAAGAGCAATTTGTATTCTCAAGCCTTTAACCCATTAATGCTTGACATTTTTTTCCAAAGATATTGTGTATACTAGTTACAAACAGTGTTTGATGGATAGGAAAAATAATAAAAAAAATATAAAGTAAAACATATTTTTTTTATTAAGGAAAGAAGAATCGTCTCTGAAAAGTGACGATAGAACCCAGAGGGTATATACTTTTTTTACTAAAATTTTCTTCTGCCTACTACATAATATTTAAATAGACATTTTATAAGAAGAAATAAAATCAGCAATTAACATAAACTGGAAATCTGGGAATAACTTTGAAAACTTAGCTTTGTTTCTTGAGATTGTGAACGATGTAGTTTTTGATAAAGATCATATTAAAACTTCTTCAGAACACACTTTACAATAGTTATGTGCTGCAATCTGTTAATAACGAATTGAAACAATACCAAGGTACTCATTGAACACTATTATTTGGTTGAAATGTTCATTTTGGGGAAACTCAGACCCTTTTTGGAACCGTCACTAAAAAGGGACGCTAAGCATTAATGGGTTAAAATGATATATATTTTGGATTTCTAGTTTTTCGACTAAAGAAAACCTGGAAAAAACTGCCATAATATCCTATTTTAGTAATAAAAAGTCCTAGTTTAGTGATAGTATAATAAAGTCTTATTTTAGTAATAAAAAACAAATACCATACTGGTTTCCTTAAGTTAAAGTATATTTTTACATCAAAATGTCATGCATACACACATAGTTTTATGAAGCATATTGCAATTTTATATAGTGCAGTACAAAATATAGTGAACGCTTGTATCATCGTATTTTTTAATGATTAACATGATAATTCTTTCAATCCAAAAAAATCGGGGTGGGGGGCAGGTCTATCACATGCCATATTTTCTACCTTGTTCTTGCAGCAAACGTAATTGAAAAAATAAGAAACAGCTCAAGGTAAAAATGCAGCAGACTTTAGGTAACCAAACGAGATAAATAAGAAAAAACTAGCAGCAAACCCTGTTATATACAAATTGTGCTTAAATGGGCAGTCAGTATTAAAATAATCAAACTTGAATAAGTTTTTGTAAAATTTGTACGCCTGTAGTGCACACATATTAAATTATTTTAAATCATGCTACATTAGAAAAGAAATGTTAAGGAAATATACATAAGATCAGTTAATCAGTTAACTTTGAAAATTTATAATTATTATCTTCATTTTTGAGCACGATAAATAGAAAAAGTTAGCTGAAAATGAAATTTTTTTAAATGTAGTTTTACAATTAATTTTAAATAATTTTTTAAGCGCTTCCCTTCCAAATATTTTGGGGAAAAATTGTAAAAAAAAAAGAATTTTTAATTTTTTATAGGTGTAAAATCATTTTTTCGCCCGAGTTTTCTCGGGATAGTAATTACCTGCAACTCATACAAGCCCGAGATAACTCAGGAGAATCCGGCAAACGGTTAAACGTATGTTTGATGTTTTGTATGCATTTTTAGTCATTCTGCAAAAAAAAAAAAAAAAAAAATAAATAAATAAATAAATAATAAAAAATAAATAAAATTGTACATTTTGTATTTAATTGCTAACATTAAACGTTTTGTTTTTCTAATGTAGAATTTTTAAGAAATAATTACTAGTTATAAACTGTAGCTTGGATACATATCAGTAAACTTTGGATACTTAAATTTTAAATTTAACTATAGAGAAATAAAATATTAGATTATAGCAAATTATGCACATTACGTTTTCAATTAATCGCAATTATGCTACTAACTAATTTGTAAACTGTGTTTCTAAAAATATGTAAAAAAGTTAATTTTGGTTAATGCTTATGCAAGTGAAAAATTAATTTTTTTATGTCTACTGTAGAAGTTTTATGTCAAGTATAACGAACAAAGCTGCGTGATTTTTTTTAGTACATTTTATTTATTTCTTCGATTTGCACTCAACTTATTTTCCGTTATTGGGTCATTCCATGGTAACTCAGGTTACATTTGCTACACTTGCTATTTACTTGTGCCTGGTTTAGCACTTATTCTAATGAAAAAAAATGTTTTGGAAAGGTTATTGAATTTTTTTAAAGTTTAAACTACTTTTAACTTATTTAGGAAATGCAAAATATGTTAATACATAAAATAATTATTAACGAATAAATTAACTTCTTTTGGTAACTCAGGTTACCTAAAACAGACATCTGACATACTTAGTTCACTAAGAACTTGAAATTCTGCTTTTGTTAAAATTGCTGTTAGATACAAAGTATTGTACATAAATCTATAGATTCTAAGCTACTTTAAATCTTACATTTGAATGTAAACAACTACATTGAGTTTTTTTCATTAATTATTCACTCAGTAACTCAGGTTACAAATCGTTGGTAACTCAAGTTACACATCACAAAAATTCTTTCAATATTACTTTTTTTTCTAGTAATTAATTTAAGCTATCTGAAAAAAAAACAGTTGCGAAGAGAATTTAACATATTTTTGACAAAATCAAATACAAATTATCCAAAAAAAATTCTTTTTAAAAAATTACTTGCGTGTCCCATTTTCTATGGAACGACCCTATTGTGATTCTTTGCTAGATAAAGCAGTTGATTTTTCAGTAATAGGAGACTGCTTCAAGTACAATAGCCCAGCCTATTGGTGTCAAATCTTTGTCGCTAATTCATATGAAAGGGTAATCATTCCTTTGCAAAAGTAAATTAAGGGTCATCAAAATAAAATAATCGTCGCCAAAAATTTGACCAACCACGGCAGATTCCCAATAATCGGAATATTCCCTTGTTCCGAGATATGTTATTCATATGTTCAAAATTATACATTAACAATTTTGGAACCAACATAAATGTTTTATTTTCTCAATTTTAGTTACGTCACTTCATGGCTAAATAACCACTGTAGTGTATAATATATTTAATAGTTTGACTGTAGGAGGGAAATATAAATGACAACTTTATATTTCTGGAAAGAAGAGACTTAAGAATTTTGTCTTTACTATAACTTCTCAATTACCAAAAGTCATCGATAAATATGGCTTTTAATTTTTATACTCATTTATTAATTCAGATATGTTTCAAAAGCATGCCCTTCAGTTTAGTTTAGCAACGTTTTGCTTCATTTTATACACGACTCTAATCAGGTTTGATTTGTTTTTCCTTGTAAATACTTTCGCTAAGCTATGTGGAGCGAAAAGTGCATATTTCATGCACAATTTAAATTTTCAAAACCCACGAAGCTAAGCATAGCAACAGTGTTCGAGAAGTTTTATTTTTCCATGAGGAAATATGTTTACCAAGTGAGAAATATTGCTATAAAATGCACTCTTGATTTTTATATGTATATATATTGAAAAGTTTATTTTCGTTTTTGACAACAGCAACATTATTTCATTATTAATAGCATTTAAAAGCTCCTTGTCAAACGATTTATGCTTATGCATTTATTCGCATACTTTAAATTTTTATTTGTATTTTTCGCCTTCGTTTTGTGATGCGTTAATTTCTTTCTTCTTTCAAATATACACTCATCAATTTAGTGTTTTTTGTCTATTTTTATTCATGAATACTTTTTCGAAGCTTTGTGGAACATAAAGTGTATATTTTGTACACTGTAGATTTTTTTTAATTCCAGAAACTAAATAACAGACAATAGTAGTTTGTAGTAGAAGAGGTGTAGGTGATCAGTGAATCATCACAGGGTATTCTGTGAATATATACTCACAAGTTTGTTACTAAGCGCATTTTAGCAGTCTTTATTTATAAAAACTTTAAAAGCACGAAATAGTCTGACTTTACGATGGAACATTTATGGAATTTCCCCCAGTGCATCTCAAGACAGCACTTACAATTTAAAATTTTTTGTGAAATACATGCTAAAATATCATTATTTTATTGTGAACTAAATAAAGAAGAAGACATCGTTTTTAAGAGTTATTAAATAGCATTTTAAACT
>JAXGGA010017708.1:0-23643 GCA_038373865.1 Uloborus plumipes | reverse complement strand
TATAAATTTCCCCCTTCTTTGGGATTTCTAGAGACCAGGGGATTTGATTAAAGCCAACTGAAATAGACAGAAAATACTAAAAACAACCTTTTTTTTTTGTTTTTTTGGTTAAAGTTGATATGTTCTCTTGATAAATTTCTCAAGCCACTATAATTAGTTAGATTTTGATGCTTCTTAAAAAATATCATAAGTTTTTTTCTTTTTGTTTTATTTTAGTGAACTCATTCAAATATTATTTCCTCTTCAATCTATTATAAATACCTTTTTTTTCTAAAATTCTTATTAAATTGAAATGTTCATTATGAGATAGTAAAATTCGAAACCTAATAATATAAATTACAATTTATGCAAATATTACTTACTCATATAAATTATACAGGTAATATATCATGCACATTAAATATGAAATCCGATATCTGTACAATATACGCACTAGATCTGTAACAGTCAAACACAACCTCCCTAAAATGGGGGTAAATGTTCGCCTTGATCCTGCCTCTAATTAAAAAAAAATCTGCTGCTAATGTGTAGTTAAAATAAACTATTAATTTGTTTTCTAAGAACTTTTACAAATTGCAAGATTCGTTGTATACAAAATTCAGGACTTAAAGAAGTACAGTCTAACGCTTTTTCAGTGTTGTGAATATTTTGCTCAATACCACCGCAGTGGTTAATTTTTTCTCTTTAGTGATTCTGGTTTTTTTCTTTTTCTGACAGTGTGCATAAAATGGCAAATCCTGTCCCACACTTAGTATGATATTGTAAGTAAGTTTTCAAAAATTGAATCTGAAACATGATTTCAGCCACAGAAATCACAAAGTATGCAAGTATGGCCCTAAAACGGCTTTGAAATTAATCGCTTTTGGTCTTCCCTCAGCCCAGTATTTATCAGTTTGATCTCTATTTTAAATTTCGTATCCTTCCCCATTATTTTTAATCATCAGATTTTTTTTTTGAACATTTTCTTTTTATTCTACTTACAGCATCCATATTGAACTGCATATTATTGTGTAATCAACAGGATTTGAAATTTTAACTTTCAAAGTATGAAGCAATTATCTTCAAAGTGAAGATGAATGTGTAGAAAAATATTTTCCCTTAAGTTAGATTTTTAAAATCTTAATGCCTGTTTAAGCTAAATACAAAAAGGGATTAAAAGTATTCTTTAGGGGAAACAAGCTAAATAATGTTAATGTTTCTCAACCAAAAATACCATTCAGCTAAAGACTTAGTTATTCACACATTCAGAATTTAGAACATTTGTAAGTTTTAGTGTATTTAAAAAGAATTCAATGCTGGAAAATATGTGCAACTTTGATTCAAATCTTTGCTTTATCTTTTATAATATTAAAATAAAATTTTGATATGCATATTTTTTCATTGTTTCAGCATTCATTGATAGTTTTTGTATCAAAACATTAAAAAGACATTTTGCTTATAAGAGAAAATAAAGAATAATAAACAGTCAACAAGAATTGTGTATAATTTTCTCTTTTATTAAGAAACTTTAACATATTAAAGGCATTACATTTTCATGGAGATGGAATATTTATACTTTGACACATCATGGTTTTAACCTGTGGCACTTTCATGTGCCTACAACTGTTAACTAAAATATAAAATTACATTGCATAACACTGACTGCAGGTAAAAATAAAACACCTGAATATGCATCAAATAACATCAGTTTCCAGCAATAAGTATGCATGAAAGGAACTTGGAAGTGGCAATTCGTGTGCACGTTTTAAATTTTTCGGTCCTAGTGCCTTTCGAATAGCATATCGGCAGCAGTGTTGTAATGTTCTAGGGTTTGATGCAATGTCTTCATACCAAAAATGTTTTTCCTTGTAGAAGGCAGCTTTATCACTAGGATTAATGTCTGTTGGTGGATAGCACGGCCAAGGGGCAAAACTTCCGAAATGCTGTAACCTACGCATATCATCTATCATTGCTAGTCTACTTGGATCGTCTAGTCCAATATTCATTAATGGTTCGACATTAACTGCATAAGCAAGATCAAACTGCTCTTCATCCATTTCTTCATTATCAGGAAAATATCTGTTCATAAAATATTGGAGAATGCGTTGACGTCGAATTCCATCTTCAGCAGCAAAATGTACACCGGCTTTCAAGACAGCAAATGATTCATTAACTAATCTTAACGAATTTAAATGAGGAATAGTAAGCATACTTTTCACAACTTGCTTTAAAACACTATAATCCTCATCAGTAGAAATCAGTTCATATTCTAATAAGCTACAGTTGCAAGTGTTTTTTATATTTACATCAGCACCATAAGATATTAAGAATTTAATCATTTCAAAGACCTGTTCAGTAAATTTCCTTTCAAAACAAGCATAATGCAAAGGAGTGAAACCATTTTTATCAGTTACATTAATATTTGTATTATATCCTTCTAATACTAGCATTTTTAATATTTCAAAACTCACATTATCATTCCCTCTCAATGTTAAATGCAATGGAGATATTCCATTGATATTCCTATGACTAGGATCAGATCCTAGTTTCAGTAACTCATAAACACAATCTGCCATTTTGCAGCTGACTGCAAAATGAAGAGGTGTATCGTATGTGTGAAAGCTTGGCAGTGACAAAATGTCTCTGCCCACAGCATTTTTCAAATGTGCCATCACACATTCTCTATGTCCTAGTTGAGCTGCAATGTACAAACTAGTACGACCCCGCTCATCTACAGCATTGTAATCTGCCCCATAGAGAATTAACTCCTTAACACATTTGGCATGATTGTTAGCCGCTGCCAAATGAAGAGCTGTAGTTCCACCATAATGTGGCAAAGGTACTGAGGATCCTGCAACAGTATATTTTGTTGCCATCATGCAGTCAGCATTAGCATCTAATAGTGTGACTAAACAGGAGAAATGTCCATTTTGTGCAGCCATATGCAGAGGAGTAATATCAAAACGATCCTTTGCATTGACACAAGCGCCATGTTTCAGAAGAAATTCCACACATTTAACAAAGCCATTTCCTGCAGCAAGATGGAGAGGGGTTGCATAATTTTTTGAAGAATAGAACAAAGCTTTGTTATATTCCTTTGCATCAACCGCCACGCCAGCGTTTAGCAGACTTTCAACAGTATCCAGATCACCAATGGCAGCAGCTTCAACTAACAATCTTTCGCTGAAAATTTGCTTACTTGCTGAGCAAGGAACATATTCCATGGGCATCTTTTGGAAAACAGCTAGTGTTGTACGTCTGGGAACATTGCCTGCAGCCATAATGTAGAGTAATCTAAATATATAAAAAAAAACTTTTTTTACAAACATGCAGGTGTACTGTAAATAAAACATTAAAGACCTTTATAGCCCTTTCTGGTGATGAGTTATAGTCAATGTTGAGTACAATCATCCATGATTGTAAAAAATGCAGATTTAAAAAGATTAAAATCTGATAACTAAAAAGCAAAACAAGATAAAATCTAAAAAGTTAGATTAGAAGTTACTGTTGGCCCCACTTAAACACATAACATTGATTAAAACAACTAATATTCGATTAAGTGTGGTATCTGTTTTTATGGTGAAGTGATCTTTATTTTACCAAATCGAAAAATACTAGTCTAAAAACGTAATATTAAATCACCAGCTATTTGACAGAAGTAATGAATGCTAGTCATAAAAACGTTTTTAAAGAAGCTCAATGAGCAAAATAATATCATCATTAACTACATGTTTATATCAAATACAGATGAAATTTTTAAAAATGTAAGTTACTTTGAATTTAAATTACAATATCTTTCTTTCAGTCTTTTTTCCTTACGTTACTTTAAACTAAGTCAATAATTAAGAATAACTTGCTCAAAGTATTTTGGAAACATTTCTGTATCTCTTTTCTAAACTCTATCAAGAACATTATATTCAAAGTACCTGTTAGCCTATTATCTCCAGGGAAAGGGGCAGCATTTTATGTGTTATGTATTCTGGGAGTTCATCTTCACATTCAAAAGACTAGTGAAACACTTCACTTTTTGTTTCCATCATTTTTCGTTAAAAAGTAAACATCAATTATGTTTTTTTGTGTACATCATTCCTCAAACACTATTTTTTAACATTTGTACAAAATTTTTCTGTGCAAAAGTTCAAAACAGACTAGTGTTGAAGAAAAAAATGGTTAAAAAATTTGCTTTTCAGACTAGTGTTACTGGATATTCTAAGTTATTCTATCATGTGTATTTAACGTTTTGTATATGGGGAAATAATCAGTTCTAGAAGGTTTTATTCTGAAAAGTAGGGTATTTCTTTATCTCTTACCCAATTAAGTGGGGCTAGTAGTATTAGTGTTCACTCTAGAGGAAAAAAAGGGCAGGGTGCTGGTGTCTGAAAGGGGCACTATTTATTGCGAAAGGGGCACTACTTCAACGCGATGTTGCCCCCTCCCAGAGCTGGGGCACACCCCTTCAAATATTGTTGAACTCCCCCCCTCTAGGAATATACCTGTGCCCCTCCAAAAAAATTGGATAAATAGCCCTTTAGCTGCAAGATCAGATTCTTTGAGCCATATTTACTGCAATTAAAAATATTCTGATAAGAAATTGAAAATGCATGTGGCAAAAGTATAGGAAATTTAGGGAACAAATGCATAGATCAACATATTGAGGGATAATTTAAAGTTCGCAAGATAAACCTCTCATTATTTCTTAAAAATTATTTCTTATAATAATATAAATTATGCCATTAAGTATTTTAGACGATAAAGAAAATGATGAATATTAATTAAATATTTCAAAAATAACATTTAAAACAAACATTAACTTGAAATATTATATGCTCATTTATTTAATTTTAATATTTTTGAAAAAAATCAGCGATAACCAATAAGCAAATAATGACTATCTAACTTAAAATAATTCATAGACAAGTTTTGGAACAAGATAATAATTAAAATGAGAAATAAACAACCTAATTAAATGTAGCACATATTGAAATAACTTCTAATTGTTAAGAAATTTCAAACATTTACAAGATGCAAAGTATTGAAATCTCAAACACTAGAAGTAATTATTTGCGAAACACGTCTTTAATGTTGTCATGTTTCAAAAAATTTATGTTATGATTTTTTGAAAATAAAACATAAAATAACCTTATCTTGAGTAGCATATGTAAAAAAAATTTCCGATAATCAAATACATTAAAGAATTTAAAAGATGCAAAAGGATTGAAATTTCAAACCCGAGAGGCAATTCTCCGCGAAATAGAGTTCATTGTTGACATGGTTTAAAAAATAAAGTAATTTATTAAAATAAAACACAAACCAAGCTAATATGAAGTAACAAGTGTCTAAAAACCTTCTGATTGTTAAAAATATTAAAATATTTACAAGATGCAAAAGGATTGAAATCTCAAACACTGCAGGCATTTTTTTTTTTTTTTTTTGCAACGCACGTGTATTAAGCATATCGAAACATGTAAAAAAAATAGAAAATTGTATTGCTGGACAGTTAAAAAAGAAAATCACAATTCAATGAATACCTATGGACATCAAGAACTATATTAACTTTCAAAAATTTTCTAAGCACTTGAAAATGAATTTTTTTTTACCAAGTCCAGGAAAATGGCTGATTGACAGGCACTCCTTATTTTTTTTATTTAAAGTTTAACCATTTCAAGATCGAATCTGCTAATTTTATTATTTATTTTATTCAGAATAAAAAAGTCTCATCTTTTTTTTTTTTTCACATGTTCCAAAAGACAAGCATTTACTTGTTATGCAGCAGATAATGGCTCTGAGTTTTAAGACTTCGGTTATGACTCATGATGTTCAAACTTTTTTCAATGAATAGTACTAAAAAGGAAGGATTAATATTCAAATAACAAAGCTTGCCTTTGCTTGAATCTTAATTCTTTATTTCTTGCTCTTTGAATTTCCTTTTTGCAGAAGGCATCTACATACAAGATCGCATACTTTTCGGCGCACGTGTCGGTAGCCATTTTTTTTATGTAAGTCATGGATAATGGGAGTTTTCTGGGAAATAAAGTACTCCTTCTATACTTTTCCTGAAACAGACACCCCTGCCCTACAGGTAAAAATACTAGGAAGTATTCACCACCTTCCCTCTCTGAGAGTAAATTCTCAGAAGATCAAGAATAGGGCTTAAATGGGGAGGAATGAAACAATGATTTCTTTGACTCCCCTTGCCCCTTCACGGATGACAGGACCTTTTTCTACATTGGAAAGAAAAGGGAAAACATGCTATTTTACTGATAACACTTTCAATTCTTGGAATCTTATTCATTCTCTTTGTCTGGGGATCTGATTGCCTTTTCTTCATGAGCCATTTTCAGGGTGCAATTCTGGGGACAAAGAATGCATGCTCGTTTTTTCAACGATCTATGTGGTCAAAAGAAATTGCTTCGATATCGCGATCGGCTATACAATGCTTGAGACATCTTGTTTTATATACTGGGCGCAATTTTGCTATTTTTGAAAGGGCAGGGCGCAGTTTGAGGATTAAAACTAGGGCAGGGCGCATTTTGCCGATCTGGAAAAAGGGCAGGGTGCTGCGCCCTTCAAAAACGGCCTAGCGGGAACACTAGTAGTATTTTGAAACAGGGTTGGGGTTTTGGAAGTCCAAAACTGGTTTTGGATAGGGCAAATGGGTTTTACTGTCTAAAAGTGTCCGAAAGTGTTTTAAACTGTCCAAAAGTATGCTAAAACAATGGGGATTTAACAAAATCAATATGTATTTACTGCAATATTTGTAATGCATAAATGTAAATATTAATTATTTCTAATTAATAAATATTTATAATATTTTTCTCTGAAAAATTAATATTAAAATTGAAAAAAAATTAACAATAATATTTCAAGCTCCCCAATAACACTGCTACTTAAATTTTCATTACCTAAGAGTTGCTACTGTAATGGAAAAAAAACTTGCATAACTAACAAAGTAACTAATTTCAGTTATATTTATAGCAAAAAAAAAAAAAACCTTTTAAAGGTATAATATATTTAGGAGGAAAAATAGTTGCACTTTTTTTTTTAAACGGTTCCTGTGTATGATATTGTTTTACATGATGTTAAGTGAAAAAACTTTCATCCTAGATTGAAAAATAATAAATTGTTGATATGCATTTTATTTCAAAACTAGCGATCTTTTTTTAAACTACAGTAATTTAGTGTCAGAGTATTGAATTACAAGTTCTGCTGCTGACATGCACCTCCCACACAAGAACATCTAAGCTTTGCCTAACTGTTCCAACTTTCTTGGAATGAAATTGAACTTCTATTGATACTTCTCTTTACAATTACAGTCAAGTCTTGATAATTTAAAGTCCCAAGGGATCGGCTAAAACCTTTGAGTCATCGGTAGTTCAAGTCATAGGATGTTCTCACAGCCTTCTCAAGGGTCTGGGGACTCAATCAACACTTTGAGATAAAGGAATATTCAAGTTGTAAGGGTTTGAGTTATCGAGACTCGACTGTATATGCCATCGGAACCAAAAGTATTAACTTTACTTTCATCTGCAAATACATCATTCCAAAAAATTTTGGACGCATTTATTATTTATTTTGAGAAAGAAAGCCTTGTTTTTTTTTTTTTCTCTTTCTTTTGCACTAACAAAAAATTTTCTGCATGCACCCTTTGCAGTTTATATATTCAGAGAACGTAGATAACACTTTTAAGTGAAATTGAAATGCAAAATGTTTTGACTAATTTCAAAAAGAAAATTAGAAAATATTTTTGAAAAAATGCTCGGTATTCTTAGAATGACACAGATATGATGCAAAAATTCTGGTCTTCATTATCCAATTTAGCTCCAGGGGACTTTGTTTTAGCGCGACAAATTTTCAAAATGTACAAATACTTTTAGGAGCCATTGTGATGCCATTTTGTTCTCAGATATCAGATATGATCCCCTGAATTAGCCCATGCATACTTAAATCAGTACATTTGAAAAAAAAAAAAAAAAAAGTTGTAAATAGAATATATTTTCCCTCCTAATCACGAATGAATGAAATTATAATTAAAAAAAAAGCTTAACCAAGATTGAAGCATTATATGCTACAAGACAAAAAAAAAAAAAAAAAAAACTCACCAGTCAGTTTTGATTTGACAAATGGATAGTTTCAAAATCCTTTGCTTGCCTTAGTTTTTTTTTTTTTTTCACATGAGGCACTCGATCCTTCAATGAACCTTGAAAAGAAAAAAAAAAGAGCTGGAATTAAGCTAGGATGAATCTGTTGAAAAGGAGAAATATTATTTGCACATTTTCATTAACACTTTATCTTAGTATAATTTAACAATATATTTCTTCGAATTCAAATATTCTCTTTTAATGTTGAAGATCTATGAAGATTACAAGAATCTGAATATCAAATATTTTGTTAATTGTTTGGTATCTACTAACAAGGGTGTAAAAAAAAATCAATGATTAGAAAAAAAAAAGGATTTTTTTTAAATTTAAATCGGACTTTTTCAGGGACGTCATTTCAAAATTTTCCAGGGGAGGGGGGGGGGGGCAAAGGGTGCACACATAATGTAAAATTTACCAAAAAGTGCCAAAAACCACGCCCACTTATGCCAATACATTGATTTCCCAAAGTCGGGTGGGGGGGGGGGGGCATTGACCTCCCCCCCCATGTCCCCCCTAAATGACGGGCCTGGATTTTTTTAAATTTTTAATAAAAAATCAATTGATTTAAATCATTGGTACCCTGCTACTAACAATTATTTTACTGAGCAAACTTGGAGGACAAAGAGAGATTGAGAGAAAAAGTTAGAAATAAAAGGCTGAGCTGTACCGTAAAATCCTGAAAGTAACCCCCTTCTGTTTCGAAACCAAACAGATACATTTTAGGAGGGGGGTTATAATCGAGATTTAAGATTAAGTATACTCTGGATTTAAGATAAATTTACATTTAGACAAATAAGGGGGGGAAGGTATATTCGATGGGGGTTATTTTTAGAGACGTACCGAGTAGCACTTTAGCCGAGTTACCAACTAAGTACTCGGCCGAGTAGTGAAAGGCTGAGTACTCGGGACTCGGCTGAGCGCTTGGTAACTCCGGCCAAAGTGCTACTCAGTTCGTCTCTAGAACAGTACAGTCCTGTATTTGTAGCTTTCTCTCACAATCTCTTTTTCCCCCAAGCTTGCTCAGCCAAGTACCAAGTACTTGCGGTACTTTTTGCCTCATCATTTAAAATACAAAAATGCAATGATTTTGGTTATTGAAATATTTACAAAGCTTTTTCCGGTACTTGTGTATTAATTCACTAACATATGAGCATATAACACGTTACTATGACTGTCAGTCAAATCATGTATCCGAAAAGGTTATTACCAGTTAAGCAAATATTCTGATAAACATAATTAAATTAGTCAGTTATCCGTGTTTTAATTTTAATGGTATTCGAACCGGTAGTCAAGATCCTTTAATTTTGATTATATTGTAAGAAAAATAAGTGTTTTAATATTGTTATGTACTCTTTGTGTATTTCCTGAAAATAATTCGATTCATCTCATTACTAGTTTGAGTACGACCATAGGTAAGCGAGTGGGACCATAACTGGTCAAACTCCAGTGTATTCCAATTTATTTAAAAACATATACATGCATTAAAATTGAAAGTATCATAGCTATAAAAGTGACATTTTAAAGTTCTAACACCGTTAGGATTTGTTTTTTCATGAACTAAAATTGCAACATTTGTATCCAAATTAGAAAAAAAAAATGTAAGCATGCCTAGATCTAGTCATTTACTTTATGAGTTCCTTAATTTGATGGAGGCTTTCAGAAAGTCATGGTGCAGATTGTCGAAATTTTTAGGGGGAGAGAGGGGGGGTGTTTTTAGGCAGAAATTTTCTTTTTCTTTTTGAGTGTAGTCCCGTAATGTTTGAGGAGGTGCGCCGCCTTGAGGCGTGACACTTTTGACGTGATGAATATTTTCACTGTCCGAAAATGGCAAAATTATGATAGAAACATTAGTGATATTTTGAAAGTCGGTCGTCTGTGGAAAACATTGTCAATTAGTATTACATTGATCGCTTAAGGCTGGTGTAACATTTAAAATATAAAACCTATGTATCAAATCAAATGTGAGATAATTCTGCAATGCAAATTTGTATTAATAAAATTAAATATTATTTTAAGTCCCTCAGCATTAGTTTACTAACTGTTGTTTCCTTCATTGTATCTGTGTAAGAATTAGTGGGGAAAGATATAATTGCGGGCCCACCCACTAAGTTAAGGCACGAGCCGCCACTGAATTCAACCTCAGCTACAGAGTTGGTGGCTAAAAGAGATTTGGGGATTTATTTGGCGGTTCTTGCTCACACGCGCACGCAATTATCTAAAACTGCCAAATCTCATTTAACAGCTAAATCAGTAGCTGTGTTGGAATCAGGGTTGGGTTTTTGACGTCGAAAACCAGTCAAAAACCTGTCGAAAACGTCAAAAACTCAAATACAGTGGTTATTGAGATTTTTTATAAACAAATGAGGTTTCTCATCCTAAAAAATATTAAATAAAAATTTATACATCATATCAATCAAGCTTAATAAACATTAATCTTAGGGATGGACCGGACATCTGGTAACTATCCAGTATCCGGCTGATATTTTAACTATCCGGTACTTTCGGATATCTGATCCGGCTGGTTGCCCCGGATACGGATATCCGGAAGATTTTCGCAGGATATTCGGCAAAGTATCCGGTATTGATGTGGGAGATATCCGGAATCGATGTGAGGGTTATCCGGTACGATGTGAGGACCTAATTGAATATTTTCTTCTTTACGAAAATCCCAGTTAAAAATTTCATTGTTTGTTAAATCTTTTAGATGATGTACTTAATTTTCATCTTTCTTTTTTACCAATTTTTGCTTCTAAAACAAAAATTATATGTTATTCCTCCGACTTTGTACTGGACATGGAAGCATTCTGCATATTTGATTTTTCACAACTTCCAGATAAAGTATGATTGTCTTCAGCTTTTCAAAAATATTTCAGTTAAAATATTTAGAAAGAAAAAGCTAAAAACCTTCAAGGATTAATGAGCGACAACAGGTTGAAAAAGACGTACGATCATATCATCATATCGTTAGTTCATAAAACTTAATCGCAGTAGCTTTTAATATAAATTCTCAAATTATTTTATTTATTGAATTGTTTTATTTTTAGTTTTTGTACTTCTAAAAAAATTACGATCTATTAACACCCAATGATGTTGTAATTACATAGTTTTTACTTTGCCATTATTATTGCTTTATTACAATTGAAAATAAACATACAATAAATAATCTATAAAACATTGGGGAAAGTACTAGTTAAGGATTCCGGGCTGTTGTGCCGTGGTCTGAATGGCTTTAATCCATATACGTTTCGATCGCAACTGCGGCGGTCATCTTCAGTGGGTGTCGTTGATTAATTTGGCGACTGATGCAAAATTTCGAACTGCTGCAAGATTTTAAATTGAAAACACAGCTCCCTCTATCTTCCGGCTCGAGATTGACAGATGACTGGATGCCAAAGCTTGTTAACTTTTACTTCTTCCTCCTTCTTGTTAAAAATATTTGGGTGTTTGAAAATTTCAATGGCCTCTCTATAAGCTTTGGCATCCAGTCATCTGTCAATCTCGAGTCGGAAGGTAGAGGGCTCTGCGGTTTCAATTTAAAATCTTGCAGCAGTTCGAAATTTCGCATCAGTCGCCAAATTAATCAACGACACCCACTGAAGATGACCGCCGCAGTTGCGATCGAAACGTATGGATTAAAGCCATTCAGACCACGGCACAACAGCCCGGAATCCTTAACTAGTATTTACTCCGGCCGTGAAAGCCTTCATTCTTACATTGGGGAAAGTGTTCTTTTAGATAATGTAAACATCTGTCCCCATGAATCGTCGCAACTTAGCCATGCTTTTTTTTTTTGAAAGAGAGTTTGAATGTGTGTAAAGAAATTTTGAATCTTGCACTTTATTTCGTTCTTTCTTTTTGTAATCCCTCCCTTTCAGAAAAGATATTTCTCTGCTATTAGAATCTGTTCACGTCTGTCACGCCGCTCCATAACTCATCAAGAACATGTTGAGCATGACCCTCAATAACATTCAATCGAGTCTCGATAACTCGAAGCTTTATAAACTCAAATATACCTTTATTTCAAAGTTTTCATTTGGTCCCAAATTCCTGAAAAGACGGTAGGAACTACTTGTAACTCGAACTATCAATAACTCTAAGCTTTTAGCCAGTCCCTTAGGACTATGAGCTATTGAGACTCGACTGTATTTAAGATTAGTGTTCCCGCTAGGCCGTTTTTGAAGGGCGCAGCGCCCTGCCCTTTTTCAGATCGGCAAAATGCGCCCTGCCCTAGTTTTAATCCTCAAACTGCGCCCTGCCCTTTCAAAAATAGCAAAATTGCGCCCAGTATATAAAACAAGATGTCTCAAGCATCGTATAGCCGATCGCGATATCGAGGCAATTTCTTTTGACCACATAGATCGTTGAAAAAACGTGCATGCATTCTTTGTCCCCAGAATTGCACCCTGAAAATGGCTCATGAAGAAAAAGGCAATCAGATCTCCAGACAAAGAGAATGAATAAGATTCCAAGAATTGAAAGTGTTATCAGTAAAAGAGCATGTTTTCCCTTTTCTTTCCAATGTAGAAAAAGGTCCTGTCATCCGTGAGGGGGCAAGGGGAGTCAAAGAAATCATTGTTTCATTCCTCCCCATTTAAGCCCTATTCTTGATCTTCTGAGAATTTACTCTCAGAGAGGGAAGGTGGTGAATACTTCCTAGTATTTCTACCTGTAGGGCAGGGGTGTCTGTTCCAGGAAAAGTATAGAAGGAGTACTTATTTCCCAGAAAACTCCCATTATCCATGACTTACATAAAAAAAATGGCGACCGACACGTGCGCCGAAAAGTATGCGATCTTGTATGTAGATGCCTTCTGCAAAAAGGAAATTCAAAGAGCAAGAAATAAAGAATTAAGATAGAATTAAGATTCAAGCAAAGGCAAGCTTTGTTATTTGAATATTAATCCTTCCTTTTTAGTACTATTCATTGAAAAAAGTTTGAACATCATGAGTCATAACCGAAGTCTTAAAACTCAGAGCCATTATCTGCTGCATAACAAGTAAATGCTTGTCTTTTGGAACATGTGAAAAAAAAAAGATGAGACTTTTTTATTCTGAATAAAATAAATAATAAAATTAGCAGATTCGATCTTGAAATGGTTAAACTTTAAATAAAAAAAAATAAGGAGTGCCTGTCAATCAGCCATTTTCCTGGACTTGGTAAAAAAAAAATCATTTTCAAGTGCTTAGAAAATTTTTGAAAGTTAATATAGTTCTTGATGTCCATAGGTATTCATTGAATTGTGATTTTCTTTTTTAACTGTGCAGCAATACAATTTTCTATTTTTTTTTACATGTTTCGATATGCTTAATACACATGCGTTGCAAAAAAAAAAAAATGCCTGCAGTGTTTGAGATTTCAATCCTTTTGCATCTTGTAAATATTTTAATATTTTTAACAATCAGAAGGTTTTTAGACACTTGTTACTTCATATTAGCTTGATTTGTGTTTTATTTTAATAAATTACTTTATTTTTTAAACCATGTTAACAATGAACTCGTTCGCGGAAAATTGCCTCTCGGGTTTGAAATTTCAATCCTTTTGCATCTTTTAAATTCTTTAATGTATTTGATTATCGGAAGTTTTTTTTACATATGCTACTCAAGATAAGGTTATTTTATGTTTTATTTTCAAAAAATCATAAAATAACTTTTTTGAAACATGACAACATTAAAGACGTGTTTCGCAAATAATTACTTCTAGTGTTTGAGATTTCAATACTTTGCATCTTGTAAATGTTTGAAATTTCTTAACAATTAGAAGTTATTTCAATATGTGCTACATTTAATTAGGTTGTTTATTTCTGATTTTAATTAGTACCTGGGGACCGAGCCCACTCGGTTAAAAAAAAGAGCTTTGTAAACTGTGTTTTTTTCTAAAATGCGAAGTACTTATTTAGATAAACTTGAAAAGCATTTTTAAGCCTTTGGTTGCAATTACGCATTTAAAACAGTAGTAATTTGTTTTAAAAAACACAACCTTATTTAACATTTTGAAGCAAAAATGGGGCACCGATGTCCCACTGAACGAAACACCGATTTCCCATGAATATTTTACCTTTTACGCAGAAAGGGATACCACTGTTCTGTGCTGTATTACATAACCAGAAAATAATTAAAATGCTATATATAATATTTTCCCCTTATTTTACCGTAAATTAATGCAGAGTAATGAACAAAGTATGAAAAATACGTTGATAAAAATTCTGCGTCAAAGGGTTAATCCATGCTCACCGTAAAATCACACCCAATTTCATTTCATTTGGCGCCGAAGGCGCGGAAGGGGTTGATGAGAATATATGCAGAGTCCCTGTTCTCCAACGCAATTAGTCCAGTTGGTTTTGACTTTCACTTCACTTGACACTCCAAGGTTCCCCCCGTACATACCACAACTCGTGGTTTAACCGTAATGGGGCCTTGAAGAGCGCTCTGTTCATTTTTGAACAGACCCAAGGGCCGAGCAGACCCTTGGCCCAGCATCCCCCTGAGGTATTGTTTCACTTGAAGGATTATATGACCACGAACATTTTTAACGTCCCCCAGCCACCATTTATGAAGACTGTGGATCTTTGATCAGCTGGGCTTCCTCTATATGATCGGCCCGGGACCCTCCGGTTACGAGTCCGACGACTTACCGATCGAACTACAAAATCCAAAACTTTATCTAAATACGAAATTTTATCAAAATCGTTTGAGCCGTTTTCGAGATCCGAAATATATATATACAAGAATTGCTCGTCTAAAGATATTAGATGTAATTTTGTTTCGAAACTTAATATTTTAAGAATGGGTTTCATATTTATTGATTTTTTACCTGAAATATCTTACTAAACACTCTTGAGGAGGAAAAAAAGTATTTTAAAACTAACTATAACATTTTTATACTCGATTTTGAAATCGCACTTGAAAAGTAAAGTAATCTGATTTTTATATACTGTAAGTTACCATAAAATTCAGTAGATGTCGGTGGACAATTACCACTGCTTTTATCCCATAGCTTTTGAATAAATGAAACAGCTTGTTATCTAGTGAAGCCTTGCTTTAACATTTCAAAAACAATAACAATTTAACGTTGCCAAATATCATAATTTGAACGTGATTAAATATGAAATCCAATTGTTATAACAAAACGTGGTCGCCAAGGAAACGTAACAATGAAAGTAATCACAAACAAAATGGCGAAATAAAAGCTTCTCAAACTTTCAATGAAGGCACAAAAAAAAAAACGGGTTTTTTGTGAAAACTCGCGTTTTTACAGAAAAAACACCGACGTAGATGAACTCAGAAACCAAAACTCTATCTAAATACGAAATTTTATCGAAATCGTTAGAGCCGTTTTCGAGATCCGAAAAATAAATATATATATATATATATATATAGTACCTGGGGACCGAGCCCACTCGGTTAAAAAAAAAAAGAGGTTTGTAAACTCGTGTTTTTTTCTAAAATGCGAAGTACTTATTTAGATCAACTTGAAAAGCATTTTTAAGCCTTTGGTTGCAATTACGCATTTAAAACATCCGAAATTTGTTTTAAAAAACACAACCTTATTAAATCCATGCTCACCGTAAAATCACACCCAATTTCATTTCATTTGGCGCCGAAGGCGCGTTAGGGGTTGATGAGAATATATGCAGAGTCCCTGTTCTCCAGTACGCATTTAGTTGCAGTTGGTTTTCACTTTCACTTCACTTGACACTCCAAGGTTTCCCCGTACATACCACAACTCGTGGTTTAACTGGGATGGGGCCCTGAAGAGCGCTCTGTTCATTTTTGAACCAGGCCCAAGGGCCGAGCAAACCCTTGGTCCAGCATCCTCCTGAGGTATCGTCTCACTTGAAGGATTTTATGACCCCGAACATTTTAACGTCCCCAAGCCACCATTAATGAAGACGGTGGATCTTTGATCGGCTGGGCTTCCTCTATCCGGGACCCTCCGGTTACGAGTCCGACGACTTACCGATCGGACTACCGCGGCCCACACCCAATTCTAACTTTATTTTGATCGATCTCTTTTAAATTTCAAAAACAATAATAATTCTAACATGTTGCCAAAACTCGTTTGCCAAATGCCATAAAAATTAAAATTTACGCTGATGTGATTAAATATGAAATCCATTGTTATAATAAAACGTGGTTGAAACAGTAACAATCAGAGTAATCATAAAGAAAATGGCGAAAGAAAGCTCGTCAAACTTTTAATGAAAGCACAAAAAACGGGATTTTTTGTGAAAACTTGCGTTTTTACAGAAAAACGCCGATGTAGATGAACTCAAAAACCAAAACTATATCTAAGTACAAATTTTTATCAAAATCGTTAGAGCCGTTTTCGAGATCCGAAATATATTACAAGAATTGCTCGTCTAAAGATATTGGATGTAATTTTGTTTCGAAACTTAATATTTTAAGAATGAGTTTCATATTTTTTACCTGAAATATCTTACTAAACACTCTTGAGGAGGAAAGAAAGTATTTTAAAACTAACTATAACACTTTTATACTCAATTTTGAAATCGTACTTGAAAAGTAAAAAGTAATCTGATTTTTATATAATGTAAGTGACCATAAAATTCAATAGATGTCGGTGGACAATAACCACTGCTTTTATTCCATGGCTTTTGAATAAATGAAACAGCCTGTTATCTAGTGAAGCCTTGCTTTAACATTTCAAAAACAGTAACAATTTAACGTCTCCACGGAAACAGCAACAATGAAAGTAATCATAAAGAAAATGGCGATATAAAAGCTTCTCAAACTTTCAATGAAGTCACAAAAAAAAAAAGGGTTTTTTGTGAAAACTCGCGTTTTTACAGAAAAAACGCCGACGTAGATGAACTCAGAAACCAAAACTCTATCTAAATACCAAATTTTATCGAAATCGTTAGAGCCGTTTTCGAGATCCGAAAAATAAATATATATATATATATATATACAAGAATTGCTCGTTTAAAGGTATTAGATTATCTTGTTCCAAAACTTGTCTATGAATTATTTCAAGTTAGATAGTCATTATTTGCTTATTGGTTATCACTGATTTTTTTCAAAAATATTAAAATTAAACAAATGAGCATATAATATTTCAAGTTAATGTTTGTTTTAAATGTTATTATTTTTGAAATATTTAATTAATATTCATCATTTTCTTTATTGTCTAAAATACTTAATGGCATAATTTATATTATTACAAGAAATAATTTTTTAGAAATAATGAGAGGTTTATCTTGCGAACTTTAAATTATCCTTCAATATGTTGATCTATGCATTTGTTCCCTAAATTTCCTATACTTTTGCCACATGCATTTTCAATTTCTTATCAGAATATTTTTAATTGCAGTAAATATGGCTCAAAGAATCTGATCTTGCAGCTAAAGGGCTATTTATCCAATTTTTTTGGAGGGGCACAGGTACATATTCCTAGAGGGGGAGGGAGTTCAACAATATTTGAAGGGGTGTGGTCCAGCTCTGTGAGGGGGCAACATCGCGTTGAAGTAGTGCCCCTTTCGCAATAAATAGTGCCCCTTTCAGACACCAGCACCCTGCCCTTTTTTTCCTCTAGAGTGAACACTATTTAAGATGTTAATTTGCATCTTTAGAAAATGTATTTTGCTTTTTGGAATTTTAGTAAAACTTTAATTTAATTATTTAGATATAAGTTTATTAATTTATTTTTTAAAGTGAACATGCTTAGAATAATTTTTAATATTAATAATAACAGGGTTGCCACTCAATTCCGGGAGAAAAATTCCCTGTGTTTTCCCTGCATGTATACGCAGTATTACGAATGAGAGAACACTGATATTCTATGTGAACATTAATATCCTGGCACAGAAAAAAAAACTAACTAAATAAAAACATAGGGAGGCAAAGCAGAATTCATTAAAACTAAAATCATAGAACGGATTGATGACTAATTAATCTCATACTCTCTAATTAAAGTAGCATAAGCTTTAAAATGCATTTCAAACTAAGTAATAAATATTTTTTGCTTCTATAATACACATTTAAATATTTACTTATAAACAAATAAACTTAGCAAAAAAAAAAAAAAAAAAACTGCAAAGTAAAATTACTATTTATTTTATTTATTATTATTATTTATTCATTTGCACATAAATTTATTCATTGGTAGTTCAGATATTTTAGAATTCATTTTAGCAACTTGAACTTTTGAAAATAAGTATTTCCCTGCACTTTCCAGATCAAAATTCCCTGGATTTTCCCTGTTTTTCTGTTGATTTTTCAATTCCCTGTTTTTTCAGGTTTCCCTGTAGCGTGGCATTTCAGCGAAAATGGTACAAATCAGTCCCGATACTTCAGAATTTTGGTAATTAATTTTAATATTTATCATCAATTAATTGTATTTTTTTATTTGTTCTCCATCTAATTGTGTGTAACCAAGTATAACTTATTTAGGCATAAGCCATTTATAAAGGACTCAAAAAAAAAAAAAAAAATCTCTGGCAAAAGAAGGAAAAATGATCTGTCCCAGCTTCAAACTGCTAGGACTTAAAATGCAATTTAAGATTAAGCTGAAATGCAGCAACAAACTCATTTGCAATGCACAGCACAAAAAATGCTTCTGACACATTTTCTGCTGATTTCTATGCATGTAAACAAAAAATCTTGGAAAAAGCTTTTTTTATCTTTGTTCCTAGATTTTTTATGTTTCAAACTGTCCACTCTGTTTGGTAATTAATTTTAATATAATTCTGCCTTTCAGAAATAAAATAAGCCATTGCACTCAATGTGCTATTTTTTAAAGAAGTACAAGTAATGTATCTCCTGTGATTACTTTGATACATTGAATTATATAGTCAGCAACTAAGATAAGCTGAAAATTCTTTACTGATGATAGTTAATTTGCACTGTGGAATGTCCACTCTGTTACAGTCGCATTAATGGTGCAAAAAATATTTTTTCTTGAAATTGAAGATTTTTTATGTTTCAAACTGTCCACTCTGTTACAAGCCTTTCAGAAATAAAATAAGCAATGAAATAAAGAGAAGAGAAAAAGACTGAAATAAAACAATCATTTTTATTTAAACTAATGTTATTTTTTAAAAACTCACCTTCCTTTTCTGCTGAAATTTATCCTTCTAACGTAATACAATAAAATTGGATTAATTTAAGAAAAAAATTATGTGATATGTTACATAACGAGTTTGGTATTTAAACAACTTATTAACAATTTTTTTGTGTAGCCATTAGTGCTGGGACACGGATGTCGATGTTTGAGGTTTGATATTTTTCCAACATCGATGTTTTTTTACAATATCGATGTTCTATAATCCAGCGAAAAAGCTTGATAAAAATATGTGATAAGCAGTCGTATTAAGAAGTTTTCATCTTTAATTAAAAGTTTCAGTATTAATCTCATAGGAAAACGTTTTCTATGGTAATTATTGATGTTTTGCTCTCTATGTTTCTGAAGCATCTCTAATTTGCTTTTCGCCATTTTTTAAATTCCATTTTTAATTTTATTTTTTTATATTAATGTTTTATATTTCAGCAAAAAATAAAAAAATAGAGAGATATGCGGCCAAAAGTTACATCGTTAATCAGTTGTTTTACACTATCAATCTCATTTAGAAGAAGTTTTTGATAGTCAACATCCATATTTTACGGTTGACATCTATTAATGACCAGTGTTTCATGTTCAATGTTTTTTTTCTTTTGATGTCTGTTTAAATTTTAATAAAAAGCAATAAAAATAGGCAATAAAAAAGAGTCATCTTAAAGAGTTGCAATATCTATCGTACTGAAATAGATTATCTTTTTTTTTTATAATTTTAAATCCCTAACGATGATTTATGGTCAATGATTTTTTAAACATTGTTGTTTTGAGTTTGAATTTTTTTTTTTGACAATGGTGTTTTACATTTCAGCAAAAAAAAAAAAAAATCGTAAAAATATGCGATAAATAAAAGTTATACAGTTAATCAACAGTTTCTGCAGTATTTATTTCACAAAAAAACGTTTTTTTATAATTGACATCGATTTTAATGGCTGATGTTTTTCAGAAGACAAAGATGAAATTAATTGAGTGATGTAAAGAGGCTCCATGTATTGCGGAGTTACTGTATTACTGTACATTTAAATGTGTAAGCAATTTTAAAAAAAACGATGTTTTGCCTTCGATGTCGCACATGTAGCCATTGAGCTTGAAATTTCTTTTTGGTTTTGTCTCCTACAAACAGGAATTAAGGATGTTATTTTCTCATAAAAGAATGTAGTCACGTCATTATTTTCTGAGTCATTCATGGTTGGCAGAGCCTCCAAGGAGTTTGGTAGTTAAAGTTTCTGGGGAAATATTGAGTTCGGAGAGGCTTTGTTCGTATAAGCGGGTATTTGTTTATCTGTTCAAGGGTCTGGCCAGAGGAAATTCGAGTCCGTTAACGGACCCTTCACAAAAATACGATGGAGCAAAACGACCTTTCACAAAATGCTAATCAAACAAAACGTACATACACATTATGGATTCAAGAAGTAAATCTGAAATGCAAATAACGCATAGCATATTTCTGTGTAAAAGCCCATAACTTTTGGGTCTTTTCTGAAGTTAAAGAAGCAAATCGCTTATCCGACAATTTTGTGAAAAAAAAAGTCGGCACTTCCTGTGCCTGTGATAGATACTTTGGGCAAGCGATGATAATGTAAAGTGAAGCATTTTTTATTCCTTTCTTTTAAAGAAATAAAACTTAAAAAAGACAGTTGTTTTGTTTTACTAGTTCTGCTTGTTTGTTTCATCACATGCAAATCAAAATGGCTTGCTGCGATGTTGTTATAGATTTCTCTTGAAATGCAGAGCAAGGATTTTTCTCCCTGCTCTTGACTTGAACAAAAAGGAAATGATAATTATAGCAATTATCTGTGAAATGAACTTAGAACTGTAAACAGATAGCTAGGATTAGAGAAAAAATATGGGATTGCTTCTGGTAGAGTGATCAGCTATTTTAAATTATCGCCATCTGCAAACCCAGATAATACAGACGAACTCGCGAACGCCGTTCGCAGAAAACTTTCGAAGTTTGCAGAAAATTTTTGCATTTTGTTAAAAAAGTTATAAATTTAGGAAGTTTTCTATCTGAAATATGTCTTGATTTTGTTCATTGTGGGGCAGTAGCTTGTTACATACGAAACTGACACATTCATTAATCATGACGGATTGACAACCAACCTCATGGTAGAACCTGCACTTCATACAACTTGATATTTTTGTTGTTGGTAGCACTTTAGGATTCAGAAGCCCCCTTTTTTTTGCAGAAAATTTTAAAGAAATTATTTAAGTTTGCAGACAGTTTTACATTTAATCCAAGTCTGGCCATCTGACGTCTTTGGTGCTATGTTTTGACCTTATTTTGGGAGAAAATTATCTGGAATTTTTTATTTTGCTTACAAGGGTGGTGTTTTGGTTTTTTCAGGACAGAATGTATTTTTTCGTCTGTTAATATTGGAAGTTCGGTATTGTCCATTTTGCTACGTTTCCCTACCGATTTTTATCCTCCGAGTTGAATTTATCGTTTCATTTTATTTTTGCATTAATTAAACAGACATAAATAATATGTTTATCACAGACCTTTAAAATGCAATTGTAAAAAAAAAATATATACCGAAATAAATTCGTTTATATTCCATTCTTATGCTTTTGATACTATTACTTTGAAAACTGCAATCTCTTTGCATCCGCTACAGGAATCGGATTCTTCGCATTTTTGATGTTTAATACGCTTCTTTAAGAGGAAAATAAATAAAATGTTTTTATTTTTTATTGAATTCAAAACAAAAAAATATTTTAATTGTTTGGTTTTCACAAAATTATTTAGTTTTTTACAAAAAACGGACCCTGTGAAAAATCCTGGACAGACCCCTGCTGTTATCCGATTAAATGGGGCTGACATAGTTAGTGCATTAAAAGTGGCAACTAGGTTGTTTATTTCAATATCCTAAAACTTATGCTAGGAGACATCTTGATGACTTAATTTAAATTCTATTTCTAAAACAAGTCTCTAGCGCGCCAAAATGAACAACCTAGGGGGACGATTTTAACGAAAAAGAGTACCTAAATGAAGATATTAACTTGAAATGCAACACATTAATGATTGCATATTTTAAAGATTCTGTACATTATACAGAAGAAAATGATTTTTCATAACGACAAAACTGATTGGATTAAAAAATTACTTTTACTAATACTCCTTTGACTAATCACTAGCTCCAGCACAATGAATCTCAAAAGCAAAGCTTTGATATGATCTGAAACTCAAGGTGGCAAATTTAGAGTATAAAGTTGGGAATCTAGGTGTCAAATTAAAATTTTTTGGGGCAGGGAATTAACAACTGCACAGGTTTTTCTAACACAGCCTATCGTAAGGCACCATCGTAAAATCTAAATTTGAACTTTTATTAAAAAACATAGCATGACAGTTAAAAAATAACTTCTGCAAATTAACTGCTGTACAATGGCAGAAAAAATAAAACTTTCAACTACAGCTGCAACAGCAACATTGATAGTATTGATACATTGACCTCAAAACCTCTGTTTTGAAACATCTAACATTTTAATGTATATCCCTGCGTACTAATAAACATTTTAATCAGGGCCGCCGCTACCAACGATGGGGCCCGGTACCAATTTTAATGCCGGGCCCCCATGCACCCCCCCCCCCCCCAATTGCATATTTTCATGCCATCGTTTCAGCACATTTGCAATTGTAAAAAAAATAAAGGAGAAAAAAAAATCGGAAAAACTTTTTTTTTAGTTACGAAAGTATGCATCTGAGTTTATTTTCACGTTTTCTGTATATCACCAGATGATTTTAAAAAGCCGTACATTTTCCTTTTCGCAAGCGTGTTTCATTCATTAGTGTTTGTACTAGCAATTGCTTCATATTGAGAATCGGCAATGGAAAGCGAGATTTTTTTTTAATGAAATTATTGACACTATTACTGGAAAAACATGTTCATAACCTTACGGGCCCCCCAAAGCTCCGGGCCCGGGTACTAGAGGTCCAGTATTCCCCCCCAAACGGCGGCCCTGATTTTAATGCTGAAAATAAATACACAGCCTGTATTTACTAATCAATAACTAAGATAACTAAGTAAATACATCATTAGATTTAAAAAAAAATGAAACTTAAAGAAAAAAAACTTAGCCTTCAGCACAAAGTTGTATTATAGTGCTTTTCAAAATTCAAAAACTGGAGCCTTTTGAATTAATCTTTTGGTACAACTAGATTAAATATAAATGCCTTACATTTAGGAAAAAGTTTCTGAATAAGAATTTGATGCAAGTGGAAGGCATTAAATTCACGTCACGGTGTTTATAGAACTATTATTATGTTTTAAATTATTATTTTACTATTTCTGTGAAAATAAAAGATCATTAGCGAAGACGTCATAATTGCAACATTGGCAAAAGTCAACACATAAAATATCAACACTTTTACGGATGAAAACTTCAGGAAAAGTCTTTAATTAAACTTTTTCAGCAGCAGTAACCTGAATAAGGTGCTTATTGACACTTAGAAAGC
>JAXGGA010017707.1:0-23651 GCA_038373865.1 Uloborus plumipes | reverse complement strand
ACAGAAAAAAAAGGAACGAAAAGGAAAAGAAACAAATAAATTACTACCTCTATTCAATAAAGAAATGAATTAATTTATTAATGTAAATCACTTTTCGATTTTTTTCGGTCAATTCTCAAACGGTGTATGCTTTTTATTTACTTATTCTTTTAAAAGTAGCGAAGTAGCGACTACAATTCAAAAGTAGTTAGTAGTCGCTACATTTAAAAAAAGTAGTTGTAGTTAACTACATTTATAACAAAGTAGTTGTAGTTGTAGTTCTCTACAAAAGAAATGTAGTTTTTCCAACCACTGCTATACATGCAGTCTGGATGTTTTCGATAAAAATATTATTTGCAATGGGGTATATTTTCCTAGTATACGCGAAAAGGACCTTGGATAAAGGAGCCGAAAATAAAAGGCATTCAAGTATCATACGTTCAAAGAAACTTTGGGCAGATTGAAGTTCTGTTAGGTGCAGACGTTGCTGGGAGACTTTTTACAGGCAAGCGTGAAGAATTGACTTCTGGTTTAGTTGCTTTACAGACAAAACTAGGATGGACTTTATTGGGAAAAGCTCCACAGAGTAATTTTAAGCGAAATGTAACTATGAGCGTTACGTCTATGCTGTCACAAAATGAAGTATCAGTGTCCAAGTTGTGAGATTTAGAAACTATCGGAATAAGAGATCCCATTGAACACAATTCTAAAGAAGATGCACACAGAGCAGTGATGAATTATTTCCAAAAAACTGTCTATAAACCTTTTTTAGTGTTAGCTTTTCTACCAAGATGTCACCACTTCAATATTTTAAAGGTACCGAGTAGATATCCGCCCAACAAATAATAAGAAAAATGTGTTACCCAGATGTAACAGTCCTCGTATAAGCGGGGCATTCGTTTATCCGTTACCCGATTAAGTGGAGACGACAGTATATGATTTCTTGGATACAATACAGTTTAATCTCCATTTAGGTTAATTCTAAAGCAGCTGATAAAATTTAAATTAAAAGTGGGAAAAGAAAAAATATGAGCGGTTTTGTGAAAGCTATTCGTAGAGTAAACTGTATACCGCTTATTTTTTCTTAAAAATTTTTAATTAAAACTTTATTGGCTGCTTTAGAATTAACCTAAATATTAAGAATCAAGATCATAGAAATGGTTTTTCGAATCAAACATTTTCTTTTAAATTCTTATTTTAATGTAATTTCGTTTCGAAATGTATTTGAGTTTAAACGTTTTGAAATTTAGAACAGATTTACCCTGTTACTGATCCTTTTTTAAAATTATTATTAATTTTTTTTATTTTTTAAGAGACATATATTGACTTTTGTTGTTATATAAATGTATGGCGCACAAGAGCTGCGTGATAACTAATTACAAAATAATTTTGGTCTTCAAAATTTAAATTGTTTTACAACTCCAATTTTTCTAAATATTAAATCCATTTTAAGATGTTTTTCTTTTCACAAAAATGTCATTTGTTCCAAACTGAGGTACTTCATATCTAAAAAACTCGCTCCCTCAAACGAAATGCTGAAATGCCGCGCCTGCTCAGACATCCTATTTACGTCCCATCTACCTTGGTAATGTCTCTCTGTCTTTCACATCTTGATGAAATCTGTCACCTCGTTCCCCACTAAAGTCACCAACGTTTTCGGGAAAATAGTCTTCACGTGAACACAGAAAATGGATTTTTGAACTCATGTTTGCAGTGCTGAACTTTGAATGCAGCCAATATCCTCTTAACGATGCTTTTATAGCCAGAGTGTTATTCCGAAAAACTTTTGTACCACTTCCTTGAATGAGTTCCAGGCATTTTTTTTTTTCAGTTTCATTCATTGATTCAAAAAATAATGGGTCAGATAAAAGCTTGGGTATGTCAGGTCCTGTGAATATTTCTTTCAATTCAGCTTCAGACAATTTCGGAAACTTCGAACAAATATATTTGAAAGTCTCCATTTTTTGGGAAAGATTTGTTAAATTGCTTCATCAGTTTTAATTTGATGTGAAGAGATGGAAACATTTTTACGATCAACCACGATACTGTCCAACCTTGGAAACCGCGACTAGAGCCTAGCATCTTTGAAAGGTTCTATTTAAAGAAGGGGTGTCAGCTTAATTAAGAAAATGCACCATGGCAGCATTTCCGCTTATTCGGATATTATTTTATTTTCCAGGATCTGATAAGAGAAGGGAATGCATTAAAAAGAAAAACACATCACTACAAACCAACGCTTTTTTTTAAAGTAATCTAACAAAATGCAAAAAAAAAAAAAAAATCCTCTCACATTCTTTATCTCTCATAACTATCAGCCTTATTTTGACAAAATCCTTAGCATTCCAAGCACCCACTGCATCGTATATGAAGCTGATCAATGTGCCTCTGTAGGCGAGTGTAACAGTCCTGTTTGTAGGGGAAGACCGCCTATATTGGACCACTGCTTAAATTGGACCTCGGGCTTAAAATCTAGTACAGAGATCTATGCTAAACTTTAACGGTAGATACATGAAGTTTTAGGAATAAAATCAATGTGTATGAAGTTTCACCAGTCTTCGAACTGTGCAGCGTGAGTTACGGCATGATTTATGTTGGAAACGTGTAAAATCTTATTTTGCGGACTTGTACTTAGTAAGATAATACTGAAACTTTTAAACTGAGGTAAACTGCTGTTATAGCACGATAATCTGTGTTTAATAAGGATCATATCTATGTATTTACATGCGCGGTTGTGATAATTTTTGACAGAGAAATAAGCTGAAGAATAAAAAATGGCATGTTTTCCTTTATTGGACCGAAAAAATTTTCCTATATTGGACCGGTGGTCCAATTTAAGAATATGATTTTAAGCAAGACTTTTCATTAATTGTAACATTAATTAAGTGACTCATCTGATTTAATAGCGTATTTAAGATTATTTTAAGCATACTTTAACACCTATTCACGATATTCATTTTTTTTATCAAGCACATTTTCTAGAAGCTGCAAATTCTTGAAATATTTGGTTTTTTTTTTTTCTCTTTTTCCATTAAGTTGTAGTTTCAGGTTGTTAAACATAGTTATTAATTTAAATAAAATTTATGCTGGTTTACCGAGGAAAAAAATGAAATTCTTCGATTTGCTTGAAAAGATTTTAAAAAGAAACAATTAATATGCTACTAAAATGTACAATGTAGATGAAACCGGTCTTTTCAATGCCCAAGAGCCCCAAAATATATCGACATATAAAAGTAAAAACCAGTTTGGAGCAGTAATGTGTGGTGAACGTGTTAGAAACACACTTGCTATTTGCTGCATTGAGTGCAACAGAATTGCTAAACCCCCCCTTTCTCCCCATGCTTATTTTCAAAAGAATACGTTCCATGTATTTGCTTATCGTAAAAGCACCCCTTGGTGAGCAATATGCTTGTTTAAAAAAAGGTTGGATCACAAATGATAACTCACACAATTGATACAATATTTCATCAAAACCGTTAAACCAAGAGCATAGATGCAATAACCTTGGTGAACGAGAGCGATATAATAATGCTTTCTCTTAAAGCACACCATGCAAGATGTTATCTTTTTTCAGTCTCTGTCTACATATTTTAATCGAGTGTGTGATACATGGATGCGAAAACATCCAATGAGATCCATTACCCAATATCGAATAGAAGAACTGTTTGGTAACTCTTATGGGTAAACCTCAATCAAGGCCATGGAAAATGTTGTGAGTTGATTCTAAAGAACAGGAGTTTGGCCTGTTAATTGACATGTGTTTAGCGGCATTGACTTGGCTGGAGCAGAGTTCGAGGTAAGTAGTCCAGATAAAACTACTCAAAGTGAGCAGTAACATGTTCGGCGTAAGTTGTACTGTTGTACACCATGTACAAGAACTAGCTACGACTTAAATTAGTACAAGCTCTGTATAATCAGCGGATAGTTCTCATCAAAGCATGATTGTCAACTTCAACCATGATTTTGTAAAGGTCAGGCTCACATATCAATTTACCTAAAAAATAGAAAACACAAAAAGGAAGGCTATCTCAGCAATCATTCTAACGCCGTATGAAAGAAGCATAGAGCAGAAAAAGTCACACAAGAATAAGCAAGAAACTGCACAAAACAACTGTTATTGCAATATTTGTCATAGAGATGAAGCGCAAAACATAATTAAATGCATGAAATGCTATCGGTGAGTGTATCAACACTGCCTAAATGATACCGAAGTAAAAGAAATTCTATTGCAAATCCTGGAAAAAAAGATGTATAGTTCAAACATAAATTATTTTATGATTTCTCGGTATGGTCCAATTTAGGAAGCGCATGGTTCAATATAGGCGCATATATTCCTAAATTGGACTTTTGCAACTTTTTGTAAGATAATTTTTTAAAAAATAATTTCCATATTTTTAGAAAATATAAGCTCCTAGGGCGGTTCCTGATTAAATTTAGCTTACGATGCCCTATTTTGTATTTTTGTTTTGCTTCACATTGAGCGACACAGGCCTCCTGTTCTTAGGGGGTCCAATATAGGCGGTCTTCCCCTACTTCCCCCATCTGACTCCCGCCTTCGCTCTCTCCCTTTCTTTCAGTTTTTATAACTGTGGGTAATCTTTGAACAGCTCAGAAACGAATAAGAAAAACTATTTGAAGTAAACAATATTTTTAAATTATAAATTAGTATAGTATTTATTTAGTTATATAGATGTAAAATGGTACATTACTAAACTCAGTACACACGTTTTGCGGAAAAACTGTACGTGATGGATAAAAGCGGAGGTCATTCTCGAATTCAGCACACCGAAAAACATAAAAGACACTAAAACATCCCATGCAGTTTTATGGTTGCAGATCTGTGTAATTTGAAAAGAAGTTGCATGTAAAAACTTTTGGGTTTTTTTCATTCATTAACGGCTCTGTATTTTGCCCAATTTTTGAAATAGAAATCTAAAACTAGCTGAGCAGGATTGCTTATCTAGTCATATGCGTCCTTCACACTAATTTTTGTTAAAATCAGAACTGGTGAAGCCAAAAACTTTTTTTTCCCATGATTGATTTGACGCGAAGTCGCCCAAAAATGACTTAAAAATCACTATTTGTACCAGCAAATATGTTACATCACATATCTACGACAGGTTTAAACTTCTCATTGCCCAAAATGGTTAAAAAATCACTATTTGTACCAGCAAAAATGCGATGCGCAGTAAAAAACGCTACAACTCTCAGCCGCCGGACTCCCGCATGCTGCTCAGAAGAGTAAAGGGGAAAATATATTAAAGAGACAGACGGCTTAAAATAGTTGTTTTTTCGACGTTTGGATAAGAACGTAATGGATTTGCTTGTATTTATTTTTTTCTTCTGATTATTATTTTTTAGGTGTTTTGACTCTAACTTCTTTTCTTTTCATTTCAGTATAATCAGGACTGCACATAGTGTTGAAGTTCAATAAGCCTGCCTACAAGCAGTGTTGACTCGCCCAACCTCAACGCACGTCTTTGTTTCTGCTTACGACTGAGGAACCATGTCCTAAAAGACCATTCGTGATCGTTACTCCTCCTTCCAGCGAGAGATAATTAAATGGAACGAAGGCTTTGCTAATCAACTGTGAACCATAAACTAAAAGCAGCAAAAGTTTTCTGACGAGAAACGGCTCATTTGATCTCTGTAACACATTCGAGCCTGTTTTGTGACATCGTTAGTACGGTTAGTCCAATACTTGTGTGGTATTGTTTGTACACTAACGCACGCTTTGTTTTATTTAAAACTACACGCTATTCCATTGAAGTTGGAAAAGTATCAGGATAAAGGATAACAGTCCTTGACATGATACCGGTTTCTTCGTTTTCGAAACTGAGAAGAGAACGTTAAAAACAGAGAATGTGTTGCATAAGTGTTTATATTCGAACAGACACATCTGCCCATGTGAATCGTCATCCACAAAATGTTAATTTCGGATTAGTTTTACGGCTAGATCTTCATGAAAGTTTGTCTTTTGTTGTGCAAGTTATGGCAACCAACACTCGGAGAAACCTAATTTCATAAAAAATTAAAACCATTTCTGATATTAAAGTAGCAAAAACTGGCTGTGACTTACGTAAACTGTGACATATGTGAAAATCTTGTTCAGTTTTTTATTCTTCAAAGCCCGTTCTAGAGCTTCAACTACGAGAAGGGAGAAGAATACCAGTTTAATTTTTTGTTAACTTTTTCCGTATCAGCAAAAGTGAGATCTCTTGTTTAAAAAGGAAAATCCCATTTCGTATTGTAATTTCCTGACTCTTTTAACATTTGAGACTGAAGAAAATTTTGTGAATCCATTTTGAAGAAAATGCAGCATCTTTTAAATTAATGAACGCTTTCATTTATTATTTTTTTTGCAATGGCATATCAGTCGGATATCCATCATTGCTCTAAAAAGAGTTATTTGTGCGAACATTGCCTAAAATCATTTTCCAAAGCTTACAATTTCAAGAGACACCTAAGGACCCACACCGGGGAGAAACCGTACTCCTGCGAACATTGCTCTAAGGCATTTTTCAGCGCTTCAACTTTAAAAACACATCTCAGAATCCACACCGGGGAGAAACCGTACTCCTGCGAACATTGTTCTAAGGCATTTTCCGATGCTTCAGCTTTAAAAGCACATCGGAGAATTCATACTGGGGAGAGACCATTTGCCTGTGAGCATTGCTCTAAGTCATTTTTCAGCGCTTCAGCTTTAAAAACACATTGCAGAATTCACACCGGGGAGAAACCATACTCCTGCGAACATTGTTCTAAGTCATTTTACAACGATTCAGCTTTAAAAAGACATCTCAGAATGCACAGCGGGGAAAAACCGTATTCCTGTGAACATTGCTCTAAGTCATTTTCCCAAGCTTCAAATTTAAAAACACATCAGAGAATCCACACCTGCGAGAAACCGTATTCCTGCGAACATTGCTCTAAGTCATTTTCCGACGCTTCAGCTTTAAAAACACATCTCAGAATCCACAGCGGGGAGAAACCGTATTCCTGTGAACATTGCTCCAAGTCATTTTCTGACGCATCAGCTTTAAGAACACATCACAGACTCCACACCGGGGAGAAACCGTACGCCTGCGAACATTGCACTAGGTCATTTTCCCAATCTTCAGATTTAAAAGCACATCGAAGAATTCACACTGGAGAGAAACCTTATTCCTGTGGTTTATGTTCAAAGTCATTTTCCACCGCTTCAACTTTAAAGAAACATCTGAGGACCCATACCGGAGAGAAACCGCATTCCTGTGAGCATTGCTCGAGCGCCTTTTCATTCGCTTCAAGTTTAAAGAACCATCTGAGGATCCACACTGGGAAGACACCATTGTGAGCAATGTTCAATGGCATTTTCCCGCCTCCAACGCTTTATTCAGACTGCTGAAACCTGTATCTTTGCGACAGACAGATTGAAAAATACGTCAATGCATAGTAAAACAACGCCCCCGAAATAGTAAATGCCCACTGCTTTCTGTTTTTTAACACAGAGCAAAAATTTTCCCTTTGTTCATAATGCACTGCCATCTATCGAAATTCGTCGAGACAAAGAAACTGCCATTAAAATTATCAATTGGTTGATTTCTAAATTTAAATTAAAAAATTAACCAATCAACATATTTTAATTCGAATATTGTCTGGATCCATCGCCAATAGCTGCAAATCGCAAGGTGGCGCTTTGTTTCGAACAAATGCCTCCCGCTTTAAGGCAAATGTAGTAGGCATTTAGTATTGGGGAGGCGTTGAGTAAATCCAGGAGCGAGCAAAAGAGTCCCTGTACATATGAATTTCAAAAATAACACCTCTAAATGGTTAAAATATATTGTATAGTTCTTTCAGTCACACACACCGAACATGCAGTTATGAATATTTTCAATGATGGGGGTGGAAATTGTGTCACATTCACTTAAGTTTGATTTCATAAAACATTAAATGCTGCTAAACATGCGTCCATCGAAGTTAGCTGATGAAAAGTTTCAAGCAATACAACTCGAGTGCAATTTTTCAAAACCTGCGGGAAAACGCTGCGTCTCTTCATCTGCGGCTACTCGAGAAAGTACAGTGGTCTGTGCTCCCGATAGCTGCGACTCATTTCCGTGACGTCGCCAATCATTACGTCAAATACTGCAAATGTTCTCATACGACGTAATCGTTATTTTAGCTAATATTCATCTAAATAGCTTTAAAATCTCGTTTTTCATTTGGGGAGTGTGGAGCGAAGTAAAAAAAGTGAGATAAATTAACTGCTTCAAAATGAAAAAGTTGGAAATTTGTTCCGAACATTTTTGTACTTAAAGATGAAAAAAATGTGTTTTTTAATACATCTTGAGTTGAAGCATTATTTTTCATTCTTGGCAGTTATTTTGTACCTTCAAACTAAAATGGAAAATGTTCACCTAAAAAAACAAAGGCAATGTGAGAAATAAAATATGTTTAATAAAATATTTTCCATCTGATTGTTAAAAATATTTTTTATCAAATAATATATAAATAAACGAATAAGTGAATTTTTGAAGCAATAAACGAATGTGTATTTATGTGTATAAAAATGGATGTATGTATATTTGTATATATGTATGTTTGTTCCTTATGCAGAACCAGTTTTTGTCGGATTTTCATCAAACTTTGCACAGAGGTTCTTTGATGCACTAGAATTCACATAAACGGGATTTTGAAAATTTTTTTCAAAAATCCAAGAAGCTCAAAATTCAATTTTTTTGTCTCAAAATGGCATTTTCTTTCCATTTTGAATATATAGAGTAATAGAGATTAGACTTTAAAAGCATACAAATTGATTAACTTTAATAAATTTAAATATGACTATTTTGCGACAAAGATTACGATTACAATGAATAATCATTTTGAGGCTCACCTATTTCATTTAAGCATGAAGTAAGTTAAACATAATGTGATACAACGCCAGGTAATAAGCTAGTTAATAAATTAATGTATGTGAAAAATATAAATGAGTGAATAGGAAAATAAGCGTTTGAATATCTAAAGTGGAATTAATAAGTAAAGGAATTTAAATAAATTAATAAATGAAGAAATACATGGGCGATTCTCTGTAAACTCGTCATTTTTCACAAGAAATCTGTCCGGGCATGGTTTTTTGAAGTGTTAGTATAATTTTAATACTATTGCTCAGAAAATGAATCTATTACTTTGGTTTGAAAGAGGGCCAATTGAAGTTTGTGTTTTTCTGATAAATCATGATAGGGGGTAAGTCCCCCGCCTAGTATAACTAGGCAGGGGACTGTGCCAGGTGACTATGTTTTTGCTCTTTGTTGCGTAATATCTGCAAAACTATTGGAACATAATTAGTTACGAGACTACCTATAAATTTAGCCACAAATCGTGGACATGATAACAAATATGTTTTATAATTCAATTAATAGTCTAGTAAACGAAGGTCAAAATTAGGGTGAAAAAAACAAAAAAACATGCAGTTTTGCAAATTGGCATACAGGTACAGGAAGGTCTCCTGATGAACATACTAAAAGTCCCCAGTGGTGAGGGGGGGAGCTCGCAGCGCCACCTGGTGTTTTATGGGTGTTTTTTCAGTTTTCGTCTTATATCTCAAAAACTATTTACTTGCGAGAAAAAATGTCGATTAGTGAATTAAAGATCATAAAGTTTTCTTTAAAACGCTTTTTTAATTTTTATTATAGCTATAATAGTTGCCGAGATATTGAGCTTCAAAGTTGGTTAATTTTTGAAAAACCAACTATTTTTTCCATCTTTTCTATTTTTGGAGCCGCCTCAGTCATTAATTTGATATGATTCTTTTCTTTTTTTGACCTGAAGTAGTACAGGTCATTAAGGCGATTTGATTTCTTGAAACGGGGAGGCAGGTTGGGGAGGAAGGAGGCGAGGAATGAAGGACGACCAAAATATGTGCTAGTTCACTATTTTTCCCTCAACCATAGTTCAGCAAACGAAGGCCCTAAATAAGGGTGAAAAAATAATAATATAGTTTTAAAAATTGGCACACAGGTACAGGAAGGTCTCCTGATGAACATACTAAAAGTCCCCGGTGGTGAGGGGGAGCTCGCAGCGCCACCTGGTGTTTTATGGGTGATTTTTCAATTTTCGTCTTTTATCTCAAAAACTATTGACTTGCGAGAAAAAAAATCAATTAATAAATTAAAGAGCATAAAATTATCTTTAAAACGCTTTTTTTGTTTTTATTAGAGCTATAATAGTTGCCGAGATATTGAACTTCAAAGTTTGTCATTTTTTGAGAAAACGACTATTTTTCCCCTCTTTTCTATTTTTGGAGCCGCCACAGTGATTAATTTGATATTATTCTTTTCTTTTTTCGACCTGAAGTAGTGCAGGTCATTAAGGTGATTTGATTTCTTGAAACGGGGAAGCAGGTTGGGGAGGAAGGAGGCGAGGAATGAAGGGAAGAAAAAACTATGTGCAAGTGTACTTTTCACTATTTTTCCCTCTACCATAGTTCAGCAAACGAAGGCCCAAAATAAGGGCGAAAAAATAATAATATAGTTTTAAAAATTGGCACACACGTGCAAAACGGGCTTTTGATGAACGTTCTAAAAGTCCTCGGTGGTAGGGGGTGAGCTCGCAGCGCCACCAGGGATTTTGGGTGCGTTTTTTTCAGTTTTCGTCTTATATCCCAAAAACTATGCATTCGCCAGCAAAATCATCAATTGGTAAATTAAAGAACATAAAAATACCTTTAAAAAGAATAAAGAATGAATTAGTATTTTATAACTGAAATAGATGGAATAGACTTGACATTTAAGTTCTAAACTCGTGAGATTTTGAAAACCTATCTTTTTCTTTTCTTCTTTCTTTATTTTTTGGGACTGCGAAAGGCATATCAATCACTTTTTTCTTAAATTTCGATAGTGCTGTGCTATTTAAGTCAACTAAGGTCCAAGAAGACCTTAAATCATGTTATAAATAAAACGTATACCCTTCTGCAAAAAGGATAAATAATAAAAATAATGATAAAAAAGTCCAAACATTGAAAAAATAGAATAATGCAAATAAAATAATGAAAGTGAACAGATGTAGAATAAATATAAACTAACATGAAAATGACATTGTACTCAAGTTAAATGGATACTTTCGTCGTCTGACTGTTCATCTAATGCGATATCCAATTTTGAACCGTTAAGGCAAATACCCTGGCAGTTTAAGCAAGCAATGCTGCAGTTTATCCTTGATTTTCTGCAGCCGCATCTTGCACCACATCCTTTTGTGCATGAACAAAAAATCATGGAGAGAATGGAGTCAGGAGCAGGAAGCCTTGAAGTTGTTATAAGTTTCCATGATGTACCTGCTTTTTTCCATCCCCAGGCATCGGGTGGAAGTAATCTCCCCAACCACTTTTGAATCTGGTGATAAACTCTTAATGAATGAAATTTTGCGGCATCTTCAGTAGGTGGGAAGGAAGCAAGATCAGGTTTTATTTTTCTTGCTGCTCTCTGAAAAGATATAAATCTCTGTTTATTCAGAGAAGTTATATTTACTGGAGCCCCATATAAGGCTAAGAAAAATTATTGGCCTGCCTCCGCTACCTGCTCTGGGGTAGAAAGGGGATTTGAGAACACTTCCGGAACGTAGCTCAATGATTGATTTTTTTGTAACATCTTTATGAATTTGGCTTTGCCTTTGTTATATGCAGCTGATGTTGTGTCACAGCCGGAGAAAGCATGGAGGAAGAGAATTTGATCTTTGAACTTGCAAGTGTTTTGGTAATTCTTGTGAATAAAAAATTTTGGTGTTCACTTTATCTTTGCCTGGTTTGAAGAAAAGAATATTATTATTACTTGGAGTCAAAGCTATTAATAAAACATTTTGGGCCTTCGTTTGCTGAACTATGGTTGAGGGAAAAATAGTGAACTAGCACATATTTTGGTCGTCCTTCATTCCTCGCCTCCTTCCTCCCCAACCGGCCTCCCCGTTTCAAGAAATCAAATCGCCTTAATGACCTGTACTACTTCAGGTCGAAAAAAGAAAAGAATCATATCAAATTAATCACTGAGGCAGCTCCAAAAATAGAAAAGATGGAAAAAGTAGTTGGTTTTTCAAAAATTAACCAACTTTGAAGCTCAATATCTCGGCAACTATTATAGCTATAATAAAAACTAAAAAAGCGTTTTAAAGATAATTGTATGCTCTTTAATTTATTAACTGACATTTTTTCTCGCAAGTCAATAGTTTTTGAGATATAAGACAAAAATTGAAAAATCACCCATAAAGCACCAGGTGGCTCTGCGAGCTCCCCCCTCACCACTGGGGACTTTTAGTATGTTCATCAGGAGCCCTTCCTGTACCTGTGTGGCCAATTTTTAAAACTGCATGTTTTAGTGTTTTTTCAAATCCTTTATTGACTAGACTATAATTGACATTAATAAAATCACTTCCCAGAGGACTGTTTTCGCAACGACCCTGATGCATACTCTCATCACAAATGTGGCTCTTAAACTAAGCAAAGTAGCGTTTCAACACCGTTCTCGGTGAATTCACACTGATTGCTTTAAAGTTCATGTCAAAAAACATTTGCAAGAGTAACAGATTTTTTCTATTGGAGCTTTGAATTTGGCTCAGGGGACTGTTTGAAAAATCTCCGGACAGAATTTACATGACAATTTTAAGTTTTAGAAATACGTAATTAGACCTTATATCATGAAAAAAATATAGCTTCATTATTCTATCATTAGATATTAATTGCCAAATTTATGTAGTGTTAATAGGTTTTTAGAAATATTGGCTTGAAGTGTTAAACTATTGGATTGGGACAGTCAGGGGACTGTGTTTTTGGTGCTTAGATAATTTCTAGAAAACGTCCCACGTCCTGCAAATTGTTTCGTAAATAGTAAATGCGATGTTTTAACCCATTATTGCCTGACTTTTTTTTTCCAAAGATATTTTGTATACTGGTTGCAAACAGTGTTTAATGGACAGGAAAAATAATAAAAAAAAATATCGTGTAAAAAATAATTTTTTTATTAAGGAAAGAAAAATCGTCCCTTACAAGTAATGATAGACCCCAGAGGGTACATACTTATTTCACTAAAAAAATTTTCTGCGTACGATATAATATTTAAAAAGACATTTTATAAGAAGAGATAAAATCAGCAATTAACATAAACTGGGAAGCTGGGAAGAACTTTGAAAACTTAGCTTTTTTTTCTTAAGATTGTGAATGATGTCATTCCTGATGAAGATCATATTAAAACTGCTACAGAACACACTTTACAATGGTTATGTGCTGCAATCTGTTGATAACGAGTTGAAACAATACCAAGGCACTCATTGAACATTTAATTATTTGGTTGAAATGTTCAGTTTTGGGAAATTCAAGCCCTTTTTTGGACCGTCCCTAAAAAGGGACGCTAGGCATTAATGAGTTAAAGGGGATATGATTATTCAAAGTACTCATTTTAATACTTAACCCAGTGGTTTCCAAACTTATTATACCTGCTCCCCCATCTTTTTGCAAGGAAATTCTTTATGCCCTGCCATCCTCTTTTTTTTTAATTCACTTTTATAAATGCTATGCTCAAGTGTTTTTTCTTTTTGATGGGTGACAATGCTATATTTCAGAGTTTCCCAAAGTGTGGTCTACGTTGTGTGCTGCTGAAACGTAAAAAATAGTTGAAATTGAAGGACGAGTAGCAAATTTTAATTTTAAACGAAAGCACATTTGTAGGAAATAAAGGACTTTTTTTACGTATGCGCAGGGCGCAGATCCCCCTGCTGAGAATCCTCAATTTCAACACATCGTGACTTCTAAAGGAGTTTCGAATAGAGATGAAAAAGTTAATGTTTAGTAATGAGAGCTAGACAAGAGCTCGAAAAAGTATATAGAACAATGAATAAATAAATTTAACGAAGCGAAAACGTTAAAACACGTTTAAAAAGAGAAGTAATATTAAATCAAGGATTTTTTTTGGTCGGGGGGGGGGGGGAGGGTCCGTGGGTTGCCAGATTTAAGAACTGTAAATAAGGGACAGACTCATGAGGGGGGGGGGCGTTGTGAGATGAAGACTAAAGGCTGAATTTTTACAACCCTGACTTTAATATAAAACGTTTCTCACAATTAGGGTCAGGTGAGGGAAAGTGGGGCTATATTGAAAGAAGTCGATTTTCTCGTAAAATATTTTGTTGATTCTTTTTTTAAGACATAAATTGAGATGATAGCAATACTTTTATGCTAGTTTTAGAACACTCTAAGCAAATTTAATGCTTACAAAGCGTTTTTTTATGCCCATTGAATGTGATATGTAAGAGTTAGGTGTTTATGAGCTTACCTCTAGAATTATTGGCAAATGCTATTGATTTTGGTATAGACTTGTACTAGAACATCTAAGGATCAGCCCTGCATAAAGACATAAAACTAAAGTTTATAATACTATTTATTATGAAGTGTTTTCTGAGGTGGGGTAGAGGGAGTCTATGTCTACACTTTCCTGAGGGTTTACGATGTTACACATTTAGTAAATTGGTGCTATTTTTATGATTTTGTGTGCTTATTTTTTATTATCTTGCTAAAATTGGCTTTTATTCTGTTAACCTTTCTCTACTATGGTGGGTCGTATCCGACCCAAATCAAATTTATATTTCGCACTACAGCTAAGTTAGCGAGTGTTATGTTAAATTGGATACTACTTTACATTAGTATCCAATTTCCAAAAGATAAATAGTTTATGTTAAAAAAATGCTCAAAAAAGAGTATGTCCGATCCGACCCAGCAGTAGTGTATATGTGTGATCTTAAACTACCGTAGTAGAGGAGGGTTAAATCTCTACTAATAATAAAGCTGAAGGTTTGTCTTTCGTTCTGTCTGTTACGCGTGTAGCGCCAAAACCGTTCGGTCGATTTTCATGAAATTTGGCACAAAATTAGTTTGTAGTACAAGGTTATGCAATATGTAGCGATTTTTCGAAAATTCTATTTCGTTCTTTTTCTATTCTAATTCTTAGCGAAAATTCGATTAAATAGGGGAAAAATATTTCATACTCATTTTCAAGTCTTATGTCATTCGAAAGCTTGAAATTTTCTGCTAAAAATGATGTCAGTTTGAAGTTTCTACGAGCATTAGAAGAGCTGTAATAATTGTTCTTAGAATCCCGCAAAATTCAAGGCTTACCTTCAGCAAAGCAAGCCAAACGATTCTAAAATGGTTAAGCTCGAGGATTAAAATTTGTTTGAAAATAAAGAAGAAATGAAATATTTTATCGACGGAAATCAACTTTTCATGTTGTGACCATGGTTACGTTTTTATTTCGTTTATTTGTTTCGTTTTTTTCCCTTAATAATTTTAAAAATGTATCAATCAAATGAGATATCGAGTCATTTCCTTAAAATAGGTAGAGAAGGAAGAAACTGACGCGTACCATTTTTGTGAGTTTAGAGACATTTTGGCGATCTGACAAATTGTGTCGAAGAGGGAATACTTCTTTAACCAAATGAGGTGAAACAAGAAGTTCTGTCAAGAACTAAACGAGCCTACTTTCCCGTACATCGACATCGGCATTCTAGCATCTGATCATTATTCTCTTGATTATCTAAGACTAAAAATTATGTCAAACATACCTTTAAAAGCAAAATATACCTCTCTCATCAGATGAAATAGACACATAAAAAGTAAATAAATGAATAAATAAAGTTTTGTCGCACCTTTTAAAGAATGTAACTGTTACAGTTCTTCCGTAGAAAAATTCCTCAATTGTTTTCAAAAAAAAATTAAAAGTACAAAGTACATCAAAACACATTTTATCAAAGAAAGAAAAAAAAAAAAAAAAAGAAAAAAAAAGAAAAAAAAACTCGTCCGTTGATAAAATGTCTCGAATTTCACTTTTAATCCGTTGCCAGTTGTTAAATATAAATAAAGAATAAAATGCCCTAGTGAATGAAACATTTTTGTTACAAAAAAAAAATCGTCTGCCAAAAATAATAATAATAATAATAATAAATTCAATAAAACAAATGAATAAATAAACAAAAAATCGTCTGCACAGTCAGTCATTTTTTTTCGAACTGTTTACTCAAAAGTTATTAGGGGTGACAGCTTGCTTGAGCGGTTCAATGTTGAATGAAAAATTGTTCAAATCGGAAATGTAAGTACGGGAATGAAGTATCCTTGAAAAGTTCTTTCCAACAAAAAAAAGTTTGTTCAAATCGGACTGTTCATTAAAAAGTTAGTATCGCGGGACCGGTTATTTGAACGGCTCAAAGTTGAACCAAAAATTGTTCAAATCAAAAAATCAAATATGGGAATGAGCTGTACTCGCCGAGATCTTTCCAACAAAAAAAAGTTTGTCCAAATCGGAATGTTCATTCAAAAGTTATTAGGGGGAGACAGACAGACCGACCGACCGACCGACAGACCGACCGACACACAAATTCCCCATCTCAATACCCTACTTTCAAATTTTTAATTTTTCGATATTCATTTTACCTCTTTATTTTTTTAACTTGGCGATATTTTTTGGACTTGGCGATATTTTTTTTAACTTGGCGATTTTTTTTGGACTTGGCGATATTTTTTCGATGCATTAAGCTACTTTTAATACTTTTTTCGTCTTTCTTTTATTTTTAACGGGAAAGTAGGCTAAAAAGAGACAACATGATAGAAAGCTATTCTAAATTTATCGTCTGCAAAACATATTTTGCTTCATTATTAATATTTATTCCGTCATAAATTGCAGAAAATGGCTTGAGTGAACGAATTTAGCTTTTAATTTATCGTTTGCTGGTTGATATTTGTCGATGTTTATTGTTTTCATTATCATTGGGAAGAATAATGCACGAAAGTTCTATGACTAATACTTAAAATTTTTAGGATCAGTCAAATTTAAAAGAAAAAAGTGCTCCAAATATATTTTTGCAATATGATTATTTATTGTTGGACTGTAATTTGCAGCAGTAATTTTCATTTAATAAATAAAAGACAACATTAAAAGTTAATTTTTTGGCGACTTTTTTTATAATTTGGCATTCAATTTTATGTCAGTATATTAACATGTATCGTATTGTGATATTGCAACGTTCTTTCTAGAGTGTGTCATTTCGGAAAATGTATTATTTTGTTTTTGAAGTTAGGAAAGAAAACCTTCTTCTCCTTTTAAACATTGGTAAGATTTCTGTTGGTTTCTGTAAGCAACAAATGTGTTATTATTTTCTCTTTTGGCTTATTTTTGTGCACCTTTCCTTGGGGTTGCATTCGAATGTCCCCAAGGGGGTGTTTTACCCCTTTTATGGGGTAAATCAGTGTTAATTTCAGGGACGTCATTTCAAGTTTTTCCAGGGGGGGGCAAAGGGCAAAAACACAATACAATTTCACTAGAAAACAACAAAAACCACGCCCACTTATATGTAAATACATTGATTTTCAAATTTCTTTTTTTTTTTTCAAAGTCAGGGGGGGGGGCTATTGACCCCCCCCCCCTAAATGACGGGCCTGGTTAATTTCAATGCTGACAAAAATGATATGAATTTGCGCGACCACTTGGCGATATATCGCCAAGCTTTTGGTAGTTAAGTGTTTGACGCCAATTTGGCGATACATCGCCATGTTAGCGACAATTTTGGCGAAAAAATATTATTTTTGGGTTCAATTTGGCGCTATTCGCGATATTTTGCAAAAAATCTATTGTAAAACATTTTTTTTTGCATTGTTTCGTAGTAACCTAGGGATGTAAATATTTGAATTGTTATCTTGCTCTCAGGCCCGTCATTTAGGGGAGGGGATAGGGGGGGCAATTGACCCCCTCCTGACTTTGGGAAATCAATATATTGGCATATAAGTGGGCGTGGTTTTTGCCATTTTTTGGTAAATTTTACATTGTTCATGCACCCTTTGCCCCCCCCCCCCCCCGTTGAAAATTTTGAAATGACGTCCCTGCTTACTCACTCCAAACACTATTTTAGCACTTAAGGCATCTACTAAGAAATTTACACGTAAAAGGAAGTAGTGTGGGGCAGGCCCGTCATTTAGGGGGGGGGGGGCAGAGGGGTCAATTGCCCCCCCTGGCTTTGAGAAATCAATGTATTTACGTGTAAGTGGGCGTGGTTTTTGATGTTTTCCAGTGAAATTGCATTGTGTTTGGACTAGGGATGGACCGGATAGTGATTTTGCCGGATATCGGATATCCGGTGGATTATCACCTACCGGATACCGGATATCCGGTATTACAGTTACATAGCATGTTCGCTTATTTTTATGTAATGCAGCTTCAATACAATAAATTAAAGTTGTTCCACGCATCATTTCTTTAAGAACGTGTTAAATACATTGAAATATAATTTTTAAAGCCTCTGTATCACGGGACGCGGGAGCCTCCCGCCCCGCCAAGAAAACTAAATACAAGCCGCCAAGAAATTTCCGTCGCCAAGAAAAATGTAAAAGAGCGACTAAGGACTGATTACGCGAGTAACCAAACCGGGGTTTTCCCCCCTCTGTATCTCAGCCCCATAAAGATCCCTAGAGTTCATTTTTGGTATACTCAATCTCCAGCGGCCCCTGACGGCACATACTGAAGCAAAACATCCAGGACCTTCAGGGGGAGGGGTGATAAAGGTTAAAAAATCGCTATTTTTCGCACTTTTTAAAAATTGCTTGACAGATGTCCAGACTAAACGGTAACTCGGATTGAGCTCTGCTTTTGCACCCACATTTATTTTGTCCCAAAGCTCGGCATAGGGGGTTTTTCGACCCCCCACCTCTCCCCCTCGTTTTTATTTTCCGTATCTTTTCTCCCCGGGGGTCTTCAGTGTTGATTTTTGGTATGAATATTCTCGATGAGACATTGAAGACGTTTTCCCAAAATTTACCCCCCCCCCGGGTTCATCGCACCCCGGAGTTATTAATGCTTAAAACTGGTCCGATTTCTATCTAGTAGCTCTGTTCAACATCTGAGCATTTATGTTGTCATTGTTGGGCGACGAGGAAAGAAAACTCAATGATTTATAATTTCATCTGTTGCCAGTTTCTATTTGTTAACAAATAAAATATTTGTAATTGATTTTAATGCATAAGGCTTTTAAAAGGGATCTTCAATTTAGTTCATTTTAATATGAGATCCGCAGTGAGGGTTGGGGATTTTTTTAAAAACTTTTAATTTAATCGTAGTATTGTTAGCAACTAGCTTTGTTTTGCGTCGGTTCGAGCAAGGCTTCACTAGATAGCGTTTTATACAGGCTGCTTCATTTGATCAAAATCCTTGGGATAAAAACGGATAGATGTCGCCTAGCGACATCTATCGAATTTTGTGGTAACTAACATTATATAAAAATCAGATAATAAAAGACAAAATTAAAATTTAATTTGTTGGCGACAATTTTACAATTTGGCATTCAATTCTATTTTATTATATTTTAACGTCATTTAATAGCTTGTTCGATTTGCTGGTTTATTCTGCATTTTAACGGCTTGTTTTAATTACTAGCGAATTATTTTTCATTTTAATTGATTCTAATTATAATTAAACTATGAAACGACACTGGCACCGCAGAGCGATAAATGGCGATTTTGGAACGATAGTTCCATCAAAACTTTTGATGAGTTTAGATTGTCAAATTAATTTATTTGGCGATTTTTTTACATTTTAATGGACATTTTGGAATGACTATGGCACTAATATCTTGAAAAGCACATCAAGAATTTGTTCTCCGTAAAGCTTTTGAGAATATTTCAATAACCGAGATCTTTGGTAGTATGTACGTTTCAGTTATAGGTACGTTTTTTAACTTGGCGATGTATTTTCTTACCACCTAAGCGAAGATTAAAATTTTAAGTCTGCACTGCATCGTCTTCATGGTTGCTTTTTTTCTCTTATTTTGCATTTTAATTTAAATTTCAATGATAATAATGGCTCGATATATTTATTAAACTTATTATGTTACATGCTAATGGAGCTTTTAAAATTGATTTGGCGAGTTTTTTTTTTAAGAATTCTCATATTATTTCGCAGCTTTTTTTTCAGTTGGCCCATTATTTTACTTTCAAGTATTAAACGTATGTGTGAAATTAGAAACAAAAAAGGGAAGATTTCGGTGATTGGAAGTCTGGTTATCTTTCCCTATTGGCGTTAAATCTTTGTGGCCAATTTATGAGCGAGGGAAATACTTCCTTCGCAAACATAAACTAAAGAGCAACAAAATAAAGTAATTATCGCCAAAAATTTGGCAACCACACCAGATTCCCAATTGTCGAAATATTATCAATGTGTGAAATTTAACATAAAAAGAACATTACCTTTTTCTTTTGTGTAAATGAAAACAAAATTTTACAGTTGGTCGTCGTTAAATTGTAGTTTTGTTTATTTTTTTCGTACTTGCTCTTTAGTACCAAGCGATTATATATGCTCATTTCGTTGTTACTAAAGAAATTAATATGTTTTGTTGTCAATCGTCTTTCCGTTGAACACCAATCGCTTCATTGCAGGGCATTCATTCTGGGGCATCAAAAGGAAATGTCCCTACTAATAGATTCGCCATTTATCGCTCTGATGGATCAACGCTATCAAAATGAACATCTGAGCTTTTGCGTAGCAATTAAGATCGTGTGAGCAACAATAATGAAACTAAATAGTAAATAGAACAATATTATTTCATTGCTACATTTTTATTTATCGGCTGCGAATATAAGCGTATATTTTATTAATGCAGAGATGTCAAAATTGAACGCCATTGCTATATGTTGCTAATTCGTAGAAAGTAAACAATGAATGAATGTCGTATAACTGAATCATGAGTTGCGACTAACTTTACCTGAAAAGTGAATTTATTTCCCCTAAAAAGCAGTACTAATAAGGCCTTCGGCATCAATTCACTCTGTACTCCACTTCAGTTAACTATATCAATATTTTTTAACCCTTAAAGATAGGATAAACATCACTTTCTACAGCAGAAACAACATGCTAATAAATGTAAACAAACATTTGGGTGGTCCTCATTCAGCGCTCTCTAGCTGGCAAATCTTTACCATTGATGTTTTGAGTAATGAAGCAGCCTGTATAAAACGCTATCTAGTGAAGCCTTGGTTCGAGTGGTACATTGTGATTGATTTCAAATTTATCCTAGACTGAAGAAGATCCTTGAACTTTTGCACCAAATGCATACCGCCAAGAAAACCACATATGTCGGACCGCCAAGAAAAATGTTGAAGGGAAAAAAAAACATGCAAAGTAAATTTTGAAGAGAAAAAAAACAGGCAAAGAAATAATATTAATGCAAAAACATGTGATATCTCCCCAAAAACAACAGTGTTGTAAAAAAATCCCCCGCCAAGAAAACCTTAAATACTCAGCCTTAAAAAGTTATGATATCGAGTTTTCCCGCCAAGTTTGTGCCAAACTACAACTAACCTGTATGTATAGTTCTTTTAAATTGTTTTCAGTCCTGCCAGGCGGGAAGGTTTTACTCATTAAGCAACCACCTCACAAGACAAAGCTTCCCGCCTGGCAGGACTGAAAACAATTTAAAAGAACTATCCATACAGGTTAGTTGTAGTTTGGCACAAACTTGGCGGGAAAACTCGATATCATAACTTTTTAAGGCTGAGTATTTAAGGTTTTCTTGGCGGGGGATTTTTTTACAACACTTGTTTTTGGGGAGATAAATACACGTCGAAAGATTATCAGGCAAAGCGATCTTGGAGATTACGGTAAAACTGTTTGTTGGACCATTTACTCGTAGATTGCGTTATATGAACAATTTGAATTTGACACAAAAGAAATTTCAGTCCTGTACTTTTTTTAAATTCAACTATTGAAAAACCTACTGTTTTAGTTTGAGCTTCTAAAATTAATATTCTTTATATTCTAACGCTTTTACGAAATAAATGTTTCGGGATATTTAAAAAAACCTATTGCTCAAAAAATAGAACAAAAATTGAGAATAATCATTTTGAAAAGAATGAAAATATAATGTTGTGTGTGAAGGAGTTTTTCGACGTTTGGAAGTATTTTTAGGAGGGGGGGGGGACATTTTCCGCGAAACTTATTTTCTCTAAATGATATTTGTCTTTAAAACATCAATGCTGGTGTAACTATCGAACGTTACTGCATAAGGCGCTCAGAAGACACTTTTGTTTGACTTTTTTGTTCACTATAAAAAAAAGTTATGATCGAAAAACTAAAATTTCATGTTTTTTAAAACAATATGTGCTATCGTAAATCCTTACTTCAATGAGCGACCTGATGGTCAAGTGGTTAAACGCGTCAGGTTGAAGTTCCTGATAAAATGAGATTGAGCCCAAGTCTGCAAGGATTTTTTTGAACAGCTGAATGTTTTTTTTTTAATGATTTTAAAGACTGAAATGTCCTTATGCAGGTACATCCCCCATGGTGATCTACCCCATATTTTTTTAGTACAAAATGACAGTTTAGGTCGGATCTTTGTCAAGATTGGCAATGGGGTCCTTCGATGATGTGTAAATTTTCTTATGGACGTTTGTGCAATTTTTGGGGGCTTTGAACCCCCATTGAGGGGAGGTTGTTTTTATTTTTAACCGACTTCAAAAAACATTGCAATGTCGTTACGAAAAAGGTAATGGATGTCGCAAAACTAAAAGATAACGAATAAAAAACATTTTTTTTTCGGTTACAATATACATTATAAATTAATAAGACTTTTTATATATCGATTGTGTCAACAAATGACCCACAAAACGGCACTAGTAGCGCATTTTAGCAGAAAACATTGCATGGTTTAGAGGAGCCTTCTACAGTCCTACTAAAGACCATACAGTTCCAACAATAAGGTCACTATTGGCAAAATGGATAATGTATGTACATTTTGTGGTGCCACGAAATGGCCAGGTGAGAAGGTGAGTTCTCAGGAATGTGTTGCACTAATGGCAAGGTAAGGTTGCAAGCACTACAATTTCCACCGGAGGTCCCAAGGAAGCTTCCTACTGAGTACGCAAAAAAAAAAAATGCTAAACACTTCCGCTTCAACATCTGGAAATACAAATCTGCCTCTATGATGACCTCTTTTGGTGCACACAAAAACCTGACAAACAGAGGATTTTGCACCACATTCAAGATCCAGGGCCAGGTCTACCCCCGCATGGGCAGATTGCTACCAAAAGCTGAAAAAGAGCCGAAGTACTTCCAAGTGTACTGCCGTGGGCAGGTAAACGGCAGTATCTGCAAAAATGAGTTTTCGAGATAATTGAAGAAACACGTTTTTGATTTCCCACAAAGATTAATAAAACATTGAACTTCGAACATAGGCGATACTATATGTTTATACCGATATATTTTTTGGGTAATCGATTGAATTTTGATTTTACAAGCGTATAGAGAGGTAAAGCAGATACTGCCGTTTACCTACCCTTTTCACTCTAATTGTCATGCTTAATTGACTGGCAGTCGGCAGTAAGTGCACAGTATGCTACTAAATGTCCAGTATTTGCATATTCGACAACATGCGGAGTAGATATGTTATTACGAAATATATTATTGCATTGTGAATGATATGTTTTATTTAAAAATATACATAAAACCGTGTATCCACTTGCTATAGATTTAATATAAACGAACGCAAAATATAATCTATAATAATAAAAGCAAGTGTAATGTGTCTGTCTGCCTGTCTGTCCATTTGTCTGACCGAGCTCTCCAGCCAAATCTATCGCACGCAGGGACCTGGAATTTTTTACACGGAAGCACAAATGGGCTGGCCACCAG
>JAXGGA010017706.1:0-23661 GCA_038373865.1 Uloborus plumipes | reverse complement strand
ATTCAAGTAACTTTTAAAAGCACCTCCCCTCCCCCTGCCTCTTTTCTTTGGTAACTTGATATGAATCTCATTATTTCATTCAACTATAAGAATACGTTATGCATTCTAAAATTAACTTTCATTTGATTTATTGCTAAGCAATCAGTGCCGGATCCTCAATTTTCACCGTGCCTTGGCAAATCTGGAAACTGTCGCCCTTTACGTCTCTTTCAAGTTTTTCTATCGATTTTCACAAGGTAAAACTAAAGAGAGAGGGAGAAATAGGGTGAATTCGCCTCCCTCCAGAAGAAGTCGACGCTCTTAGCAAGGACCCTTGATCCGGCACTGTAAACAATAATAATAATTAGAAATTTTTCAATTTAACATTTAATGTGTGCGATGTGCTTATATCATTTACTAATGTTACCCAGAGATTATTAGTCTCTAACAAAAAAAAAAAAAAAAGCGAAATAGTCTTTCAGTTTCTACCGCTTGTTTTTACTCCTAAATTGTACAAATTGAGCCTGGTGTGCTAAATTTTATATTTTTCAAAAGAAATGCTGAGCTCCAGTGAGCGTCTGTGGAAATTAAATTCTGTTTCTGTATTTTGCATATTTGTGTACGTACAACACTATTTGTGTACCTATTCACTTTTCTTTTCTTTCTTTTAAAAAATTCGACTTTTCTTTATTTTTTAAAAATGTTATTATTTATTTATTTTCATTTTTACATGACAAATTAGTTATTTTTTGTAATAATTTTAAAACTTGATTACCATTAAAAACGAGAAATTTGGTTCGTTTAAAACTTAATTGATTCTTTTTCCTGGGCATCAACATTGTTTTTTGTTTGACAAATGTCCTCATGTGTGATTTTATATGTACGATGTATGTTTTTTTCTATTACCTCACACTAAGTACTTTTAAACATTTTTGTTTCAAAAGTTATTGTTGGATTCCAGCCTTCAATTTAGTTGTCACAGAGCTGAAATAAATGTTAGATATTTCTAACCTCAAAAAATTTATGTCTTATCATTTTTCATTTCATAGCTTCTCGGGGAGCAGGTTTATTTATTTATTGCTTTTTTACCTAAAAAAATATTTCTTAGAAAATTTAAAATATGTTTCACCTAAAAGGTATGGAAACATTCTTTAAAAAAATGTGGTTGCTTAAATTTTGAAGTTAATAATATCTATTCAGGAGAGTTCCAATACATAACAATTAATTATACTTTGTTAACATGAATTCAATGTCATTTTACTTAAATTTCATTCAAAATATTTTTCATAGAGACATATTCTGACATAAAATGGAATCTATGGACAAAATCTTTAAAAATGAACTTGTAAAAACTTTTTTTTTTCGTTTTTCTTTTCCTTTTTCGTTCTGTCTTTCTTTTTTCTTTCCTTTTTTTTTTCTTTTTTGTGCGTGATATTTGAAAGTTTTTAAGAGCCGTTTTTTTTTAAGAATCAGGCAGTCAAAAAACTCGACATTTTTGATTTTGCTGAAAATTTCAGACTATGGTCTTCATTTAAAATTATTAAACACGTGTTTTTTTATTTTTGCAAAAGAAAAATTTTTCTTTCCGTTTTGGGAGGTCAAAGTTGAACTTTGCTCTTTTTTTCAATAAAAACATGCCAACTTAGATAAGCCAATACTTTTTGCTTTAGGAGTGAACCGTGGAACTGACAATTATTTTGTGTTCTACTATAGCCCCACTAACTGTAAGTACGTAAATATTTGTGGACGACTCTTGGCGCAAAGGTCAGAGGTCACTCAAAGTTGTGCGAAAAATAGTTTTTTAATGCAACTTTGACCGACCAAATCTTCTTGTGGCAACAGTGTACCACTGTAGTGCAAATATCAGTAAATACCCACTAAAGAGTAGTATCCAAAAAGCATAAAGATATGTGTGGTAGATATTTTGCACATTGAAATATTTGACTCTGAAATTGCAGAAATTGCAAAATCACATGACTTTGAGGGTCATTATCTTCTTGCACCATGAGTGATCAGATATAAAACTAGCTGAAGTAGAAGCCTTTATTGTTCCAAAAACAATCTGTTAACAAACCTATGGCTACTCTTTCAGTTTTTGCATAATTCGGCTATAAACTTTGCAAAATGAGTGTTTTTCGGCGTTAGAGAAAAAAGGCCAATTACCCGTTTTAAAATATGTATTGCTATTAATTGTAGCACTATTACATCACATTTTCCTAACTAGCTGCAATGCCATCTAAATATGGTTGAAGTTGAAGCCAAATTGAAAATGAGTTCCCGAAAATACTAAGTATACATCAAAAACTACATTTTTGTATTTGTTCAGGCGAAGTTTTTTGTTACATCTCTTTATTCCGTTCGGCATAGGAGACATGTCAGGTGAAATTGAGGCAGTTCAGTCTTGTAAATGTATGAGGCTTTCATCTTTGTCTATATCCAACATTAAAGTATTTTTTGGCTGAAGGGTACTCTTCACTTTCTTCACCACCTTTATCGTCATTGCTTCCCTCTTTCTCCATGTATAAATGTATACTCTATAAATACAACACAGCATACCCCCTATTGAGAATTTCTCACTTGGAAATATATTACATACGTTTTTGTACATGTTCCAAGATGTTGGTCTCAAAGCAGCAGATTTCATTTTCTTTTTAAAGTTATCTTTTTTATGAGAAGGATGTAGGCATCGTTTTGGCGCTCACCAATATAAACCGTATACTTGTAACGATGAAATGCACAAATACTATCATTTTGTTGTATATTCTTTCCAGATCTACTGCTAATCGAATCACGTTCACTGATAAATGTGTCAATAATTTTCATTCCTTCTTTTCTAACCATAAGAAGAGTACCTTCAGTCAAAAAATCCTTTAATGTTGGATATAGCCAAAGATGAAAGCCTCAAACATTTACAAGACCTTAACTGCCTCAATTGTACCTGACATGTGTCTCCTATGCCGAACGGAATAAAGAGATGTAACAAAAAATGTCGTCTGAACAAATATAAAAATGTAGTTTTTGACGTATACTGAGTATTTTCGGGAACTCATTTTCAATTTGGCTTCAACTTCAACCATCTTTAGATGCCACTTCAGCTAGCTAGGAAATTGTGATGTAATAGTGCTACAAATAATAGCAATACATATTTTAAAACAAGTAATTGGCCGTTTTTCTCTAACCCCGAAAAACACTTATTTTACAAAGTTTAGAGCCGAATTATGCAAAAACTGAAAGAGTAGCCATAGGTTTGTTAACAGATTGTGTTTCTGGGACAATAAACGCTTCTACTCTAGCTAAGTTTATATCTGGTCACTCATGGTGCAAGAAGATAATGACCCTCAAAGTCATGTGATTTTGCAATTTCTGCAATTTTAGAGTCAAATATTTCAATGTGCAAAATATCAACCATACATATCTTTATGTTTTTGGATACTACTCTTTAGTGGGTATTTACTGATATCTACACTACAGTGGTACACTGTTGCCACAAGAAGATTTGGTCGGTCAAAGTGGCATTAAAAAACAATTTTTCGCACAACTTTGAGTGACCTCTGACCTTTGCGCCAAGAGTCGTCCACAAATATTTACGTACTTACAGTTAGTGGGGCTATAGTAGAACACAAAATAATTGTCAGTTCCACGGTTCACTCCTAAAGCAAAAAGTATTGGCTTATCTAAGTTGGCATGTTTTTATTGAAAAAAAGAGCAAAGTTCAACTTTGACCTCCCAAAACGGAAAGAAAAAAATTTTTTTTTTGCAAAAATAAAAAAAACGCGTGTTTAATAATTTTAAATGAAGACCATATTCTGAAATTTTCAGCAAAATTAAAAATGTCGAGTTTTTTGACTGCGTGATTCTTAAAAAAAAAAAAACGGCTCTTAAATAGAGCTGACCCATTCTCGTGCCGAGGTCTTCAGTTGTACTAGATATTTTGTTAAAAAAAAAACCTTCATGACATTTGTATAAGCAAGCATTGGCGGGGGGGGGGGGGATTGCAAGGGAATTGCCGCTTTGTCAATGGTATTGTAAAAAAGGAGCTCACGAGCGAGTTCGAAAAAAAAAAAAATGGGAAAACTGACATCAAGCCAAAAAGCCAAATGCGTATCGAATGTGACTAACTATCTTTGGAGAGAATGAAGAGAATTTCAAGTTTATACTCGCAAGTGGATTTTATTAATGTAGAAATGTAGACTAAAACTTATTGTGAAATTATATTAAAAGCCCTAGTTGATACAGCAAATAAGGTTTGCATATAAAAAAGTAGTCTTGATCAAATGCAAAATATACGAAAAATCTCTATTCGCTCGTCCATCATTGAAAATGCTCACTGAGGTATGCTGAGGTGATTGTAATTAATTACTGTGTTACTTTTATAACCGAAACTCGTAATCGCACGTCAGCTGGAATTCCGAGGAAATTTTGGCGGCACAGTAAAACAAAGGGAAAAGCAGCTATAAAATAGATATTAGAATATTGCATTCACAGTTGTCATTCATACGTCTATGGCATCGGTTCCGAGATATTTTATTCGTATAAGCGGGGTATTCGTTTATCTGTTACTCGATTAAGCGGGGACGACAGTAATTGCATTCATCCGCGACGACTTAAATTTATTTCGGTTGCTTAGCAACGAAAAGTCTTTTTTTTTTTTTAATGACAAGCCCTCACGTGATTCAGGGATGCCAACCCAGAGTGTCCATGACGCAGACTGTGCCATTTAAAATTTCAGGGGGTAGTGTTTTCAGAAGTCCTTTTTCTCTTATTTTGGGGGGAGGGGGGATTTTCATTCCGGGGGTCTACCCGTGGCATTTGAGGAAGGCACCGCTAACGTAGTTACGAAATCGACAAAGTATTGATCTGACAATTAATTTTAACCAGTTTTCACCCAATGTCCGTTATTTTAAAGAAAGAGGAAGACTGGGCTAAATGACCAACTGCCCCCCCCCCCCCCATCGGACTTTAAGAAAGATAATGTGTTTATGATTAAAAAATGTGCTCCTATACTTTTTCGTTTTTGTAAGACGCGCTATAAAGGCAGTGGAAAAGCGACCCCCCCCCCTCCCACCACCACCACCATTCCATAGAATCACCCTCTGCGACAATTAATTCTTCCCAAAGTAGGGAATAAGTGGGGGGCCGTTTTTAGTCAATGTAAACCCGCCTTAATGAAGCACAGATGCGGCTAGAATTTTTTTTCGGTTCGGGGCTCATAACAAGAAAGAGTTTTCTCCCTTGGGGGGGGGGGGTCATAACAGTCCTTACGTGGATACATATATTACACATAGCAGGGCCGTAATCAGACCTCAGTTTCGGGGAGGGTTTTACCAAACTTATTTCTCGTGAAATCTATAAACAGTGGCGTAACAATAGGGTGGCAGGACTGGCAAAATGCCACGGGCCCCCGACCAAAGAGGGCCCCGGCCCAAAAGGCCGCAAGCTCAGACATAGTTTTTTACATTGTACCTGAGTAGTTAATTTTACTTGAAGAGTATATTTTTTATTCTTTTTTTTTAAGTTCTGCTTAAAATCGAATCTGCATTGGGCTAGTTTTTGAACTATAGCCCATTCTCTCTAGCCTAAGAGAGGAGGCCTATGGCCAGTAGTGAGACATTTACAACGTGTAATTGAGTACGCTGAAAATCTCGAAGTTTATTAAAATTAAACCGAGTACACAGTGATGATTTTTACTGATAGGGCCCCGTCAAAAGAATTTGCCATGGGCCCCAGATGATATAGTTACGCCACTGTCTATAAAGTCAATAAAATTTGATTTCATGTTTTATATTCTGTTGATTTTTGTTACCATACATGTTAAAAGGCATTAACATGAAAAATGCAAACAATCTATCTTACGGGGGGGGGGAGACACTTATAAGATGTGTCAAAAATAGAGTTTGGTACTTACAAATTTGAAGAACTTTGGTGTTTTTTTTTTTTTTTTTTTTAGTGGTATTAAAAATTCGAAGGGATAGGTGTATTGTTTAGAATTTGAAATTATGTTTGCAATAACTACAATAAAAATATAAATACTGCTGAAAAAACACTTAATTTGTTCAATTATTCAATAATGACAATTTCATTTTTCAAATGCGGTTTCAAAATAAAGAAGAAAATTGCAATGAAATTGCAATAATGATTTTTTCTAGCGAGAAACTATGAAAAGTATTTTCGTAATAGTTTTGAAAAATTTCAGAGGGGGTTGAACCATAAAAATCCATCTCTTAAATACGGCCCTGACATGTACTACACACTACACAGGGACTGATATGCCTTAAAGTCATGGATACTAGGAAAGGACCCATAAGTTAAAAAAATGAGTGCTGAATGCAAGAATAAAAAAAATAAATAAAAAAAAAAAAAAAGGCGAAAAGTTAAGCCATTAAATTAAAACTTGTTGATGTGAAAGTGAAATTTATTTTCTCACGGCAGCAGAACCGGAACGGAGCGCCGGTGTTACGATCATACAAAGCGGTTTAGGTTTGTAGTTCTCACGCTTCCACAATTAAAATAAAATCCCATTTGTAAACAACCACCACTTTCTCTCACCGAGTTCATCATTTTATTCTTATTCGGGTGAGATGGTAGTATGGTAGCTCATTAAAGCTTCCAGTATCCTTGCCTTGTGTTGCTTCGAAATCAAGTGCTTAGGTTGAAAAATAAACTGTTGGCTGCTCATCGGACACTTTGCCCGACTAGATTACTGACCGGTTCTTAGCCGTTGATCCACCTTAAAATTTGGTATAAAAACTCTTGAAAATTATCTACGCCAGCATGAAGAAGTGTTCTAAACACTAAAGTAAGTGTCGGTAACCTGCGGTTCAATACCTGCAGCTTCTCCGCCCCCCCCCCTCCTCCTCCATTCCCCGCCCTCTAAATGCAAGCATGGATCTTACATTCTTAGTTAAACAGCATTCAAAAATTACCTGCAATATCACCACATGCCACATGCAAACAAATTTTAATTGACAATTTCAGGATTTACTTACTATTGTGAACATTTATTTTCAAATGAGACCAACAACATTTTCTACAATTGTGTTTGTTATGCGTTATTTGTAGTCACTTTGGCCAACCTCTCCCTACAAAACTATAAAAAAATTTCTTCAATAAATCCGAATCGGCCCCTAGAACCAGGTCACTAGTTTCTGTCTAGGCTGACAGGGCCTCTCGTCGGCGCTAATCTTTAGAAAAGTTTAGTCATTTTTGAACTTTGTATTGTATGATGTTAACAACATATAACTGTTATTTTTTTTTTCTATTATTGATGTTTTTTGGATTTAAAAAAAATAATTGATTACATCGTTCAAAAATGGAACACCAGACAGTTTGTATACTTTACAAACGAGCAGGGATGTCATTTCAGGTTTTCCCAGGGGGGGGGGGGCAAAGGGTCCCAACACCACGCAATTTCATCGGAAATTACAAAGAACCACGCCCACTTATATGTAAATACATTGATTTCTCAAAGCCAGTGGGGGGCAATTGACCCCCCCCCCCCCGACCCCTTAAATGACGGGCCTGCAAACGAGTCAAAAAGTGTGACTCGATGTTTTTTTTTCTCTCTCTCTATCTTTAACAACGTCTTTTACTATTTGATATTTTTTCCGACGACCTAGGACGCATCTGCGCATGCCTCAGGTCTCGACTGATTTCTTCAAAATAAGGGTAATATGGAAATAATAAAAATAAGGAATGTAAGGGAGATTTTGTTTTGTTTTGTTTTTCGTTGGGTTCGTTTATTTGACGTGTTGGTTTGCGTTGATATATGTTTTTATTTTTTAATTTATTTCCCTTCCTTATTAGCTCTAGAAAAAAAAATATCTGACTTAGCAGAAATGCTACCATGGTGCATTTTCTTAATCAAGCTGTCACCCTTTTTTGAAATAGAACCGTTCAACGGTGCTAGGCGCGCCTTTCGAGGTTGGACGTACTCTTTACGTGTTTTGCTTACAATGAGTAAAATTGCAGGAAAAATCCATAATAACTCATTCACTTGTGTGAATTATAATTAAGTAAATGAATAATTGAATTGTAATTAATCTACTCAGAGCCACCTTGGTCTAACCTACTTTTTTCGGCATTTTACGCCGTCTCGGTGTTCGTGTACAGAATGACATTAATGTTTTCTCAATACTTGTCTGATTCAGATTATTATTGTCATTATTTTATTTTTATTTTCAATCAGTTCCAGTACCAGTACGTTAATACATTGTTAAAGAATATGTTATATTTTTACGTTGGCGATTTAAAATTCCGCCATTACAATGTATGTTTTTGAAGATTCCACCGTGGGGGGGGGGGGTCATGATTCAGATTGGCGCCGCTAACATTTTTAATGGGGTTGTTTTGAGGGTTTTTTCCCTTTTTTTGGTGTGGAGGGGGGCTCTCACTCTTGATGAATTGATATTTGGAGAGGTACGCCTTTGTTGTTGGGGGAGGGCATCCTCTTGTTTAGACGAACCATCGATGGGAACAAATGTTACAAAAATTCTCCTTTCTACAGATGTTTAATGATAAACGAGACCCCCTTTCGTTGTTTTGAAAGTTATTTACTTGTAAGTTTATTATTTATTTTTGGAAGAAAAAATATTTCGAAGTACGAAATTTTTTCGTCTTTCATTTTTGAAGGAATCTATGCCAACGGCATCATTGAATATTAGCATGTAAAAAAGGACTCAGCAAAGCAACCCCAAATCAAGATTAAGCCTTTGTGAACTAATTTATTAAAAACACATTACTTTCATTAATTTATGCATTCAGGATCATTAATTTCAACAAATTGTAACGAAATATCGTTTTGAATTTAAGAAAAAAAAGAGGGCCACTCTTTCAAATGAATGTGAAATTGATACAACCGGCAGCGGGGACTAAAGATTTCGTTCTATTGCCCTTTAAATCGGGTTTCTCAGAAATGCGGGTGTGCCGCACGAGACGCAACTTTCAAAGTTCAAAGCATCACTTATTCATTCAAGTGAAGAAACGGAAACAAAAAACTTTCATCGCCATGCCATACATAGCATATAAGAAACGTCACACCTTTGAGTGATAATTACAATAAAAAATATCCCGCTTATCCGCGCTAAATAATTTCTTACAAGCCACGAAATCACAATTCATGCGAAAGGTCTGTTATACACGCTTCAAATCAGTGTTTGGAAAAACTACATTTATTTTGTAGCGAACTACAACTACAACTACTTTGTTATAAATGTAGTTAACTACAACTACAACTACTTGTTTTTAAATGTAGCGAATACAAACTACTCGTACTTTTAAATTGTAGTCGCTACTTCGCTACTTTTTAAAAAATTAAAAAAAAAAGCATACACCATTTGAGGACTGACCAAAAAATTCGAAAAGTGTTTTACATTAAATTAACTCATTTGAATATGGAATAGATCTAGGAATTGTTTTTGAATTTATTTGTTACTTTTCCTTTTTGTTCGTTTTTTTTTTTTTTGCTAAAATTTGTCCTTTTTAGATTTTTTAAACAATTTTTACGAATATTCGCCGCAAGAAAGGATTCAAAAGTTAAAAGATTGAACGAATTCAACCTTCATTTTTTTTTAAATATCTTCCAGGGAATTTTTAGAAACATGAAATTATATTGAAGGATTATAAAAATTATGATGCCAAATAAACCAATGACATCAAACAGACAGAATGTATTTCGTCAAAATGATGTATTTAAGGATCAGCTCGAAGTTTTATAATTCTTATTTCTCATTGCGTCTGCTGCAGTACACGGGCAAGATTTGCACCAGTCAGAGTCAATTAAACCTTGTTTTTTTTTCTTTCGTTCTCTTTTTTTTCCTTTTTTTTTTTCATTTATTTATTTATTTTTTTAATTTAAAAGTAGTTTCCAGAAATCGCTACAAACTACTATTTTTTTGTATCGCGCTACTCACTACTCTACTTTTTTTAAAAAGTACTGCGCTACACTACAAACTACTAAAAAATGTAGCTACTACAGTAGTTTCGCTACTTGTAGCGCGCTACTTCCGATCACTGCTTCAAATCATAAAATAAAAAAAAAATCGTCTGCCTAGCTCGCAAACCCTTCTCTCAGCAGCGTCCAGTTCGTCATATGTTTCCAACAAAAGAAAAATACAAGAAGAAAACCTGACGTCATTGTGCCCAGAACCAGAAAGCTGTTGAATTACTCCTTCGCAACTTCCTATTGGTTACAAGTTGTGATTGGGCGGAGACGTCGAGTCGGCTCAACAAGTGTCCTGTTGTTCATCCGCCATTACAACTTGTTTTTCGCGAGAAGAGGTCGGTGTGTGGTTGTTGGAGAATCAAAATTTTTTACCTGGATTTCTTCTAATTTTCTTGGCTGAGAATTTCAAGGTAAATTTTTTTAACTGTACTTTATTTTGCGTTGCTTTCGAATAAAAATCTTACTGAAATCGAAACTGATCTCGATTCAAAATGAGATGTTTGCGAACGCCTTTAATGCTGCATATTAGCACGTAATCCGAACCGGTTCGAGTATGGTTAGTTGTGTTTTTTTTTTCTCCAGACTAGCAGCAAAAATAAATAAACTACGACCTAAAATATTTTTTTTTCTCATAACATTTATTTCATATTAACTGCGCTTCCAAATTAGTGCCTCCGCAGTGCTATTTCATCGTTAATTGATTTGTTTACTTCATTTTGTGCTCGTTAATCAGAAGTCAGGACCACTAAACGACGACTGTTAAAAGTCATGTAGATTATTAATGTTATTATTAATTCAGTTGATGTTGTCTTCAACTAGAAATTCAAATTGCATTTTTAATTTTAAATGAAAAGCTGTTAAATAAGACCATTTTTGTCCTTCAGTTTTTCAAAAGCATGTATCAGTTTCTTTGCTTCGTACATTATTGTGTATTTGGGATTTCGTAATATTTATTTTTACTCGCACACGTCATTTATTTAGTTGTGAGCAGTAAACTAGTTTCTTATAGTTACGACTAGTAAAATCAATCTACATGTTACCTGTCGATTGATTTTTTTCGTTTAATTCTGTGAACCTCCATAATGCATTTTATTTTTAACTCAAAAGTTTGTCAATAAGACTTCATTTCAGTACTTCCATTTCTTTAAATGTTTTTCTAACAGTTTCTGTGCTTTTTGTATTGTAGTTTTGTGGGCTTACGTCTTAAAGAAATACCAATCAGATTTGTTGCTTATTTGCTCAATCTTTTAGTTAGTCATGACCAGTTAACGACTGCATTAAATGTCTGTGTGTGTGTGTTTAATTTTGCATATTTCTAAATTGCATTTTGATATTCTTGTATTTTTCTTAATTGAAAGATTCATAAATGAAAATTGCTCTATTTTACCTTTAGATGGTTCCTACCAATTTCTTTGCTTACACGTTACATTTTTTACACGTTATTAAGTTTTTCGTATTATTTATTAATAACCGCAAATTAGTAGGTTTATTTGCTCATTTACGTCTTTCAGTCATGACCTCTTAAGCCATGACTATTAAAAAATGATTTTTTTTTTGTGTGTGTTTGCGTAAAAATTGCTATAGTATATCATTTTTAATGTTTCATTAAGTTCGTGAATTGAAATTCCTTCTTGCACCAATTCCTTTAAATCTTATGTCCCGGCTTCTTTGCTTATCTGTTGCAATTTTTCGTAGATATTATAAGAAACAGAAGCTAAAAATCTATAGCTTTAATAAATAATCTATGCTAGATAGAGTACCGAAAAGAGTTTTTATATTTCCAACTAAACACTTTCTATGCTTTCTGCTCTTCAATACGTAGTGCACATTCTATGGTTGTTAAGTAATATTTCAAGGAATGGCACCTCTAATTTTCATGATTAAAACAAATTTTTGTTGGGCTAAAAATGTCAAGATTAGATAAAAAAGTCAAACTTATGCCTGCTCTACTTTAAAAACCGGACTTTTTATTTTTAAACTGTAGTTTGCCATCAATTGACCTTTAATTTGCATTGTATTTACAATAATCAATCGGCGGACCCCCCCCCCCCTCCTCCAAAAAATAAAAACAGCTCTTTTGTATATCACAATTATCTTCACATTTTGTTTGCTCTTAACGTTTAATATTATTGTAACCCCTAAAAATACGTGTCTGCGGGATTTTTTTTTTTTTTTTTTTTTTGCATAATTTGCCGTTTTAAGCGGTCTTGATTTGTTCAGCTCGAAGTTATTTAATTTGTTTCTTTCAATAATATTTTGTTTCCGCCAAGCTATTTCAAGAATAAATAAAAGGAAACAAGTATTGTGATTTATCTACATTCTATTGCGTCAAGAATTTTAAATCTTCATGAGCAATTTTCTCAAATAGCACTCGCTGCCCCAATGTATGATCGATGCGGCCACATTCGGTGGTCAGTTTTTTCAATCTTGAGTTGATCTTTTTTAAAATGCGTATTCGACATTAAAGTTTGATTTGTTTATTGATCGATGACGCGCTCCTTCTACACACTGCTAATTATCCTGTACCATTGTCGTCTGAAATTGCATCAACGTTTGTGACTGAAAGGAAGCTTGGCGAGTTGAATGGACCTGCACCTGCAGCAAAATTAACGGCGCAGGTGTACAATTGTCTGAAATGATTCTAGTGAAGATCGCAGCTTACGCCTGAATTTCTGCAACTTATAAAGGGGTATTTAGGAACAAAATGTTAGTGTAAATGTCCACATAAAATTCGAAAAAACAAAATAAATTAACAAAACATTTTGTTTTTTAATGTTGGTAGTTGGTAGACCCTCTCGTCGATAAACTGCTGAATTCGATTCAAACTTGTTTTTACCTCGTAATCATTTTCACGCCTATGAAGTAAGTGCATTCCCTATTAAATTTCAGAACTCTGAATGTTTATGTGGACTTAACTAAAGACTTGGTACAACTTACGCGTGAAAAGTGAGAAAAACCGCTCTAAAATAAAGCGCCCAATATAACGCACGTGCACAGCGTGCGTTGGGGTTACAATAAACGCCTTTTTGAAAGCTCAAGAAGGGAGCTTACAGAAGAAAAAAAGGTGAGGCGTAAGCTCCGACACGTGTGAATTCAATATTGTTCGCTTACTTCTGTGCTTTAACGGCGTTTTGTCTGTTTTTTTTTTTTTTTCCAAAAAGGTCCTGCTTTATTCTTTTTAAGATGTTTTCTTTTTCACTTTCTGTGTACTTGTTATTTTTGAGATTTTTTGAACGGTTAATAAACGTTTATTTGAATTAATCATATTGTTTAGATTGGTTGAAGAGGAAGCAACGTTGTAAGACAGGCTCACATTTGCAGTGTTTCAGAGTCAGTAGCCCCCAACATCACAGGTTCTGAGGAATCGATCTTATTAAAAAATGAAAGAATAAATAACGAATTAATATAAATTTTGGTTGAGCTTACAAATGATGGAGCATTTTTGAAAGCTCATTATGTTAGTTACTTTTTTATCTTTCAAGTTAAGGTGTTAACATCGTATTTAAATTTTAGGTTTTGTGCACAGTGTTAGTAATTTTTAGGAGATAGGGTGAAAAAAAAAGTTCATATGTTTTTTACCTGAGTTTTATCTGGAAGGGGAAAGTAGAATCTTTTTGATAAGTATTAACATTTTTCAGTTTCAGCTTGCTGGATTTTATTTTTGCCTGTGTAGTGCTAAAATATCTGCCTTCCCTAGAGATCCCACAAAATATTTTTAATCACACATACACACAGGCACGCAACGAAAAAGCAGTGTGAGGGTTTAAATCTTCGGGGTTTCTTTTTTTTTTTTTTGTCTCCTTTTAATGAAACACTTTCAATAGCGACAAAAAATAAAACTTTTAAAAAAATCATTTTTTTTTGCTATTGAATATTGTTTATTAAGGCTTTTTAAGATTTCATATATTTTTTTTTCTTTCAAATGCAACAAACCTTTCTAAACAAACATTTGCTTAGGGATTCTCATGTAACATAGAAATATTTAATTTTTTTAAAATTGTTTTGCATTTTTGATGTTTAAAATGTGTGTATCGCCTATTCACGCATGTCTAATGATTTATTAGGATCAGGAAAATAAATTTTAAGGGTTTAATTTGCTTAGTTCAGGAACACAAAGAGGGGTAGGTGGGGGTGTTCCCCACCTCTCCAACTTAATTTTGACTCACGTGAATCGATCCTAATATTATAGTTAAAAACTAGAAACCCCTTTAACTTCCCCCACCCCTCCATCCCATCCCTGGGGAGAATTTTAGTTAGTTTTTCTTTAACTCTGTCCTCAGTTTGTAACAAATCCGGCAAGTGTTCCAGCACAGTGCCACAACAAGCATCTGACTTAACGATTTCATATACTAACACAGAGCACAAATTAATCTTGATGCTGCTTCAGTCAAAAATCAGAAGGACGAAACCTACCAGATGCCTTTGCAAACAGGTTTAATAATCCATTTTTAAAGCTGTTACAACTTGCGCTATGATTGCGTCAGCGTCTCCGATGCTTTTCTTTGTCGCACCTGTTGGAAGAAGTATTTCGTAAATGCCTTGAAAAGTTACATTCCGAGATAATTAATTGCAGTTTTGAGCGGAAGATTCAGTTCCTGCTGTTAGGGTAGTCGACCGCGTACTATCCGCGGATTCTGTAAAATTTAGCAATAAGCATATAAATCATTCTCAAAATTGATAAAGCTTTCTTTTCCAGATTTTTTTCTCAAGTACTCCATAAGTTTCTTGTGCCCCCCCCCCCTTCCTCCAATTTCTTTTTCGTAATGCAGTGTGGCTTGTGGGGGGGGGGGGGTGAAAGAGTTGAGGTGATAAAAAAAACCATTAATTCCCGATTATCCGCGGAATAGGGTGGCACGGTAACCGCGGAAAAGCGAATATCGTGGGTAATCTCAAAAATGCGTAAAGTTAATTACTCAGCACATTTAAATTATAGCTAAAAATGAAAATCGACCAACAACGCACTCGTATTTTTTAGCTTTAAGTAAGTCGTCACCGCAAAAGAAAAATAAAAATGGAAGACCCTCGAAAATAACCCGGAGTTTATTGTGCAGCCAATCTAATGCGGTAGTTTAAAAATGTAATTTCCACTCCCTACGTAATTACTACACTTGAAGGCTTTAGTTTCAAGAAATCACCAAGGGAGTTCAGACCCCTTATTTCCACTGATTTTACGCTTATGATCCCCCTGAGCGCGGATCCAGAAGGGGATTCTAGGATTCATGACCTCCCCCCCCCCTCTTAAGCGACCAAATATAGCATAAAACTGCATATTTTGGGTCTAGTATTACAAAAAAAATGTCAGCCAAATACCCCATTTTTGCTCAAAATCAACCCTTTGAACCCCCCTTTCCGAAAATTACCCCCGCCTTAACCACAAGCTGGATCCGCCCTTGAATCCCCCCCCCCTTTCTGATGATTTGTATGGCCATGATTTTATAATGATCCTTCTAAAACTGGCATCTGAGTCTGCTCTTACCCCTAGCTACTCAACATTTATTTATATTTTTTTATATTTTAAGTAAATGTAATCGCGCGAAAATATTTATAATTACAATCTACAAAATAGGCATGGCAAAATGTCTCTGCCAAATTTTTTACTAAATTAATTTTTTTACGTGTGCGGTTCCTCACATTGTTCATCTACGAGTCCTGTACTTAATATGTGTGTGTTTCCGGCTAGAATTAATTCGGGGTTGACTTTTCGGTAGTGATATATTTTCTATCACTTTTGAATATCCTCTTTTTAAACGTTCATTTTGTGTGATAATAGGTCAAAGTCGCCGATCAAGGAAGTTACGTTTAGGTCAGTCTGCGTTCTGCGGTTTTGAAAGTCTGTTTCTTCATCTTCATCAGTCATCACTTGCAACTTAGTTTGACACTCCCGATTTACAAAAGGTGTCTAGTTGTAAACTCTAATATTAAGATTTCGCCTTTAAAGTTACGTCATTTTTATAATGTGAATGGGAGTCTGATGAAGATTTTAATGAAATGACGTTCTCGCATGACGTAATGTCCGAGGAATTACCAATGGTAAAAAGAATTTATATTTTTGCTATTTATATAGACGATAGTTAAATGGAAAGGCAAGCAGTTATTATATTTATCATCAACTGGCAAATAAATCTCTTTAAAAATCACAAAATAACATTAACACAAAATCTGATTCAGCTGAAAAAACAAGCCCCCACTGTGAGGAATGTATGTGCTCTCCAATGTGCTAACATTTGAAAACCAAGATATGGATTTTAAACCTGAAAATTGTGGCAATAACTTTAAAGATGTTTATTTACTTTTATGATTTAAAAAAATCATAAAATTTATTGATTTAAGGATGTGAAATTTTGTTACATCAAGAAACATATTAGTCCCTGTGAAAGTTTTCTATGGATCAGTGCTGGACCAACGGCTGATAAATCTTTATTTTATCGCTTCTCCCTTTTACATATTATTGCACAAACTCACACTTGATATTTCCTTGTTTTTTATTTAAGGTATGAAAATGTGCACTCGCCTTTTTATTTTAAATTGTCGTTAATCAAATATAAATGAGATTAATCCGCAAACTTAGTTAGGTCTGTTTTGGAAATGAGGCTCCACTTTGGCACTGCTGATGATATAAATAGAAATGATAAAGCTCTGGTGAAAATCCGGATTTCCGGATTTTTTTTGCGATTCGCATCCCGGAAGTTTTAAGATTTCCTCAAGCCCTTGCTCCTTCCTAGCCTCACCATTCATATTTAGAATTTTGTTTCCCCTTAAAAAATGTTACAATAAATGTAGGGATGCCCATCCCTTCCCCATACACCACAAAGACCCACCAAGAACGAGAACTGTGATCTTTTAGATCAATTAAATGAATGTCTGTCTCAAATTTTCAAATTGAATAGTAATGTTGAAAATTGTTTGCTACATAATCTGTTTTTGAGGAGTCCCAACAAGCTGCATCGTTTGTCATCATTGAATTGGTTGCCTTGACTTTTATTTTTTTTTTTCTTATCGTTGGCTCTTGACCAGAATCTTCGATTACTCCACTTAAATAACGTAGCCGTACATCACTGCTGATGGAAAACAAAAGTGCCAACACGAAAGAGGAAATGTGATTTCTACACTTGTGAAGATCATGTATCCGACTCACCAATTACCACTAATCCCTATTTTGTGGCAACAAAAAAAAAATTAAATTAATGGAACATAAGAATTATAAGTTTCATGCTTTGAGATTTATTTGTTTGACTGATTTACTTTTTAGTATTACTGTTGATTTCTTTTGAGTTTGGGTGATGAAACGATATTTTTATTAGAGTTACAGCTTTTTATAACCAGGAAAATTCAGGGAAATATATTTTTTAGGTTGAATGACTTTCCCTTTTCTTTCATTTGAATCTTAAGATAATATTTATTTATATTAACTTCCTAATTTGCTGAAAGAATGGATATATTTGTCCATAGTGTTTTCAACAGTGTTCATTTCAGTTTATTCAGATATTCAACTAGTTTCTGATAGTTACAGATAGTCTGGCTTTGATAAGATGACTTAAAATGGCGGAAGAATTGAACGATTCTATTTGTTTAAATGGGGTTGAAGAAATTCGTTTCTTTGGCTTCCCAACGTAGGGATTTCACATCTGTCCTCTTCCAATTCAATTATGAAGTAGTTAGTCTAAGATCAAGTGCCTCAGAGCGAAGGCCAATTACTTTTCCAAGTAGCAACTTTCAAAATTTTTAGTCATGTCTTTTGAAACCTAGGTTTTTTTTTTTTTGCTTATTTGATTCTGTTTGGCCTTTTTATCGAAATTTATTTTTATACATCGCTCCGCTTTTTACTACTTGTCTGTGCAGTTAAGCGTATTCGTCTTTAACATTATACTTTAACGTTCAAGGTACACTAATCTAAAGAACGGAGTTGTAGACTCAAATTGGTATTTTGTTTTTTAAGCCGGGGCGGGGCGACAGTGTGGGTATTTCCAATTGCAAAAGATTGAACCCAAAAGATCAAGTTTTTAATTCAAGTGACTCGGCTGATTGAATTCAAACATATAAAATTAAAAGGCGATTAAAAATCCTTTATTTTTTGGAATACTGTACGTAAATCTTAATAGTAAGCTAAACTCACCACTTAACTATAACTTCAGTTTTAAAAGGTCTATTCAAGAGGATTCAAGAGGCTCTAAACAGTTTGGAATATCTACTTTTATGAAAAATATGTACAACTCTTGAAATTGTTTCTCAAAAGGATTGTGTACTCAGCTCGCCACTTCAGTTGCAACTGCAGTCGTACAATTTTCGAAATCCCAGCTCATTACATCCAAAAGAGCCACTAAAAAAATTCTTGGAAGTATTGTATAATTTGAACACGATGAATATGTTAATATCGCACAATGGCATCTTGGGCCTTTCGCGGAACAAAGCACTTGAAGTAATGTCCCAAAACTCGAAAGTGGTTTTGTTCTGCTCGGAGTAGAAAGAAATGTTGGGTGTCTGGTTTTTCCTGACCGCGCGATCTTGTGCTATTCGTCGGTTACTGCCTCACGTAAATTGGAAGTTGGTCGTTGACCTAGCATGGACGAAAACTAGAGTACTAGTGTGACGTACTGCACAATGGCCAAGTTTATGAAAGCGCCGTTGATGGACGGGTTAATATTTTTGCGTTTACTGTTCAAGAAGCTGATGGTTTTTGCGTTGACATAACTCAAAAATTTGAAGATAAAAAAACGAACTTAATATTGATTTAAAATTTAAGGCTCTTTCTTGCAATGAAACAAAGTTAATTTATACAATTTCTGCTAGGTGGCGTTCAGACGATATCATCCATTAGTGACGCGTCACTTAATTTCCATAAAAAAAAGAGACAATTTCGCCCTTAAAATTATACTCAATTTAGTTTTAGACTGCAAAAACGAACCAGTACACATGTCGGCTAGCAGCATGATATTTTTTGCGCTTGGTTGAGAATAGATGGGTTACAAGTCGCAAACAGTGGCAGCCACTTTATCCGAGAAAAGACTCGGATGACTTTTCATCCTGAAACTCACAATTTTTGCTTTGAAAAAAGATGTTCCTTGTGTCTCCGAAACACGCAGTTGCAGCACTCTGCAAATTTTGTGCAAAATATGTTGAAAAACTTATAAACTGCCGTATTACCCCGCGTTAAACGGCATGCCGTAAAGTTCGGAGGCTACCAGGTCTTCAATAACACTTGCCTGGTCCTCACCATTCTGCTTGAAAAAAGAGGTTAAATTAATTGTTTAATGCTATGTCAAATTCATGTTCAACTTAAGAACTGGAAGAAGTTCAAAACTGGAGTGCTAAGCACAGAAGTCTTATTTAACATTGAATTTTTGTCTCCAAATAATACTTTGTAGCATATTTTACCTAAATATATTGTTTTATAGATTTGTAAACAGGAAATACTGAAATGAAATTTCTAAAAAAGTGGCATCTAAATGAAATAAATGGAGGTATAAAACTTTCTCATTTTGAGCTTAGCTACAGACAAGACACCACTTATGTTCTTCGCACAACAGTGTATACAGTTTTATTAGTATTAATAAACTATAGCAAAAAAAACGCACCATCAAATAACCACGATTTTTCTCATCTTGCAGACCTGAAATTTATTGGTTTGTTTTTGAAAAAGAGGTTACTTTAGGAATTAAAATTTTTCCTTGCAGCAGGTTTGCTTTTCGGTTGAATCTGAATGGGGAAATTTAATTTTGTTCTGTAGCAAGATGAACCTTGAATTATCCCGCATGCCTTAAAATTCGAATTTCCCGTCATGCTGGTCAACTTTTTTTTTTCCTTCATCCCAGTTAATGTGGGGTGATACGATATAAACAATTTTTATTTTATCGTAGATTAAAGTGGTCAAAGTGATAATTCTCTCATATTTCATGCAAAAAACGCCAAGATTCTTCTAAAGAGGAAAATAGATCAATTTGACTGACTTCCCTTTGCCCTTGCGGATCAATTTCAGCGTCTGGCTCGAGGTAATTAATCAGTCTCTTTGGCGTCTAATTGAGAGCTCCTCCAATGCTGGCAAAATACTTCCGTGCGATTTTTCATCTCATTATCATTCGAATTGTCGAAATACCTGTGATTTCATTTCTCATAAATTGTCTAAATCTTTTGATCCCTGAATTGATTCTCGATCAGATTTATGCTGATCATTTAGAGGTTTTCTTCAAAAAGCGTTTGTTTTATAGCCCCCCCCCCCATCCAGTTTTTTTATGCCTGTGTATTGATAGGGGCTGATTGATTATGAGTTCAGAGATTTCTTAATTTTTTCACCTATGCAAGACTCAAAGGCACTGAAAGGTTTTTCTCCTCCATGCAAGATTTTTACCTCGATGGTAAGCTTTATATTTTACGGTTATTTATTATTCTACATAATATTATGGAAATTTCAACATTTGTATAAGACTCGATGAATGTAGGATAATTGGAAAAATGTGGTCGAAAATACAAATTAAAGTAATGAAATTACGAAAGAAAAAATAATTTAACTGTATTTTTAAGTTTTCCTTGATTCTCGACTTTTTTTTTTTCTTTTTTGTCTTAAGATTGTATTCTGATGAAGGAATATTACAATGTGAGCAAATTTTTTCGTGTATTTTCGAATTTCAAGAAACTTGAAAGTATCACCAATCGCAATCTCTTTTACTGCAACCTCGCATTTTTTTGGCTAGAGCTATGTGTTTTTTAAGTTACGTAATATATTCCAATCGAATATTGAATTTCAATTTTGTCTATCATGTCTTAGAAAGCAGGGTTGTTTGATTTCGTCCGGGGCGGAAAAAACCGCCGGAAAAAACCGCCCCGGACAAAATAGCATTTCGTCCATTTTGTCCACTTTAAAGAAAATGACAGTTCTTGATTAAAAAATCCAAAGTTTAAAAGTAATGTTTTAAAATATTAATTTTTTTCAATGAGGTAATAGTTTTATTATCAAAATTAGCACATATAATTATGTATATAAACAAATATTTATTAAACAACATATTATAAAAATATAGTATTTGTATAAAATAAATGAATATTAGCGATAAGATTTAATGCTTTGAGATCACACATCAGCAGCAAATAATTTTAAGATGTTTATTTGTTGTGAAGGAGTTTCACTTAAAATTTAAACTTTTACAAGCCATTACCAATTTTGATGCAGTTTGTAGTCCTAGCCACTCAAACTATACCAAAACTGTTTGACATGCACTTTTTGTTTTAGTTCAAGTTCTTATTTAATATTTAGATCTACAGTTTTGATTTAGTCTTTGAATCAAAATCAAACCAATATTTCTTATAGCATCTAATGTATTTTCAAATACAAATGAGATACATTTATATGTGTATCAAACAAAATTTAACCATAGAATTTATGAGAAAGTATCATATAAAGTTTACTTTTTAAGAGATTGTAATGTGTTAAATAAATATCTAAGGTGACCGGATATTCTTTACTTTCTTTTTAAAAATTACATATATTAAAAACACACTTTTTTTTTCTATTTGTCTACTCTATAATAATGTAATTACACTCAATAGTATATTCACTATGTTAAATTATATTTCTTTCAACTAAAATTAGTTAAAAATCAATGGGTTAATTCAGGGCCGTAACCAGACTTTAGTTTCGGGGAGGGTTTTATCAAACCTATTTCTCGTGAAATCTATAAAGTCAATAAAATTTGATTTTATATTCTATATACTGGCAATTATTGTTACAATGGATGTTAAAAGGATATCAACATGAAAAATGCAAAAAAACAAAAAAATCATCTTTTCAATGAAGAAAAAAAAATCTAGATAGTTGAGCTAACTCAGATACACGCATTCAAAGGAGTACTTTTGAAATTTATATTTTACGGACACTTGGTAAGATGAGTTAAATGTAGAGTTTAGTATTTACAAATTTGAAGATATTTGGTGGGTTTTTTTTTTTTTTTTTGCAATAACTTGAATAACAATAAATACTGCAGAAAAAACACTTAATTTGTATTTCAATTGTTCAATGATAATTTCATTTTTCAAATGCAGTTTCAAAGTAAATAAGAAAATCAAAATAAAAGAGCAATAATATTTTTTTTAGTGAGAACCTATGAAAAGCATTTTTGTAAAGTTTTGAAAATTTTCGGAGGGAGTTTGAACCCTAAAAATCCACCCCTTAAATACGGCCCTGGGTTAATTGCCATTCTTTTCTTTTTTGTATGATACCATTATTCTATTTTGGGAAATAGGTAATGCAAGAGAGATACTAATTGTACATCATAACATTTTTATACATCAAACGTATGAAAAAAGGTTTTTTTTTTCATTTCTTCCATTTTGTCCATTTCGTCCAATTTTGTCCATTTCGTCCATTTCTTCCGGCGTCCCGTACTTTTTGAAAAAAAGTGGATGAAATGACAACCCTGTTAGAAAGTCTCATAAAAATAACTCAAGATAAACGGTTTGACATGTATTTTCTTAGAAATTAACACTATTTCAACACAGGGACTAAGATTCGAATTTTCGTGGGGGGGGGGGGGGGGGATGCATTTTAAATTTATCACGTTCTCACTTTTTTACATTGTTAACTGCAAATTTCCGTAAGATATCGAGGACGATTTTGAGAGCAACTCTTTCATAGGTTCCCTTGGTTTAAACACATTTTTCTAACCCTAATATGAAAAGGATTGTAATACGATCCAGGAAAATTGATTCCGGCTGCTCTAATGGCAAATTTGCATGAAGTTTTCGTTACAAAATGACTCAATTTAGGCCTTGGAAATTGCATAATGTTTTCCAGCATCTTTCCTTTTACGTTTTCCCCCAAAAAAGTGATGAATTGAATAAGCATTGAATGGAATGTAAATTGCTCAAAAAAATAAATAAGTGCGTAAACTTTGATCGATAAATCGTAAATTAAAATCTAAACAATTCGATGAGGCACTCTTTCATTTTCAAATAGCCGCTTTGCTAACCACATTTTTATTTGTCAATAATCAAGCACGTAAGATTTCACGGATCAAAAATTTCAGTTATGAAGAAAATCCATTATTGTCTGGCCTAAATTTGTTAAAACATATTCAGTGTTGATAAAGTTGCCGAGCCAATTTGATGACAAAATTGATTTCGTTTCAACTTTGCTCCGCTCAAAGTCCATCGCCAAATACAAGTGACCGCTGTCGTGTGCTCATATGGAAATAGTGCTCTCTCAAAAATAAGGTCGAAGTACATCGGCCATTGTGTCATGGCTGCCGATCGCGTGAGGACCTCACATGCCCCTGATCGGATAGCATCTGCTTGCCGTCGCATTTGTTCCACAAGTCATGCTAGTCGTCCACGTAATGTTGCCATTGCGTTCCAGAAGATGCTTAGTGGTTATTGTTATCGGGAATTGAGCAACAGCGATGATTTCTTGGTGTTGCAAAAGTCAGGAAACTGTTCCTTCCTTCCTTGTAAATAGCACTTAGTGGACAGGGGGCGCCCCGAACTGAAATTTTTGGGAGGGCGGGAATTCTCAATTTGACACCTTCTTTCTGTCCGCTTGTCTGAAATTGTTATAAATTTAGAAACTCTCCCTGTCTCTGCAAAGCGTGACATCACTTGTGGCGAAGCAAATGATTTCACCCTCGCCCCTTTAAAACGAATGTGGAGAGTAAACAATCAACACGGCAAACACATGTGTGAACTGCCTCTTATCTTTTTAAAAAGGCCTGTTATTCAAAAGTATCCTTGTCCATATCGATCTGTTCCATCAAAATGCT